>CABHPQ010169789.1:11369-29935 GCA_902168405.1 Peromyscus aztecus
GGACGATTACCCCCCCAGCCTCCTGCAGGATACCGACTGTTGGTCCCCCAACTTGCTACTGGGTGCCGACCATTAACCCCCAAGCTGGTACCTGATAATTGACTATTGCTACCCCATATTTTAGAAGGGTAAGGCATGGGCCTTCTTCCCCACCCAGTTCCTGCCCCTCCACCTCCCCAAGATCCAGTGGGACTTAGGATCCCCCAGGGTAAACCAGGCAATAACCTGTGGATGAAAAACCAGAATGGGTGCTGGGCAAAGGCTTCTGCCTCAGTTCTCAGTGGACTGGAACCAGGCAGCTGTGTAGGCTCTGAGTCCTCGGGGCCGGAAGCCTCGTATGCAGAGGGAACCATAGGTAGAGGACTGCCTCTGGAAAAGTATGGCAGGGCTTCTGGCGGCACTTGCTCCAGGTGGTCCTCGGCAGCAGCCTCCATCCCTTGCTGAGGGTCCTCGGAGAGCCAGTACTCCATGGGGGACCACCCCCAGATGGGAGGCTGGGTGGGCATCTCAGATACTCCCTCAGGTAGAGTGCCATCTTCTGGGGATTCGGGAAACCTGGGAAGAATCCTTGGTAATTCATTATTCACAGGGTCTGGCTTGGCCTGAGGCTGTCCGGAGTTGAAGAGGCTGGTGAAGGAAGGTTTTCCCGAATGTAAGGAGACTTTTTCCTCTGGTGCCTCAATGCTACGTGCAAAGAGACCTGAAGGAAAAAAGAATATAAGGCAGTCAGTGGATCAGAGTTGGTACCGCCACTCCTTTGACTCCCTGGCCCCCTTCATGGCAAGCGTCGTCTTCCTGTACCGCCACTTCTCACTTCCCTGGGAACTCAAGTGCACACACTCCTACGTGTGCACACTCCCGCCTTTACCCAAGGACCCCAGTGCCCTCCATACCTGGCAGATACAGACAGATCAGGAGCAGGCCCAGGGGAGCTCGGCTCCCACCTGCGAGGCCCTGCATCTTGCTCAGCTCCAGCATCTCCCTGGGCTCCAGGACAGCAGGCTTTATCCCATTGGTGGGGTGGGGGAGAGCAGAAACAGGCTGGGCCGGTGGTTGTGGAGACAATAGATCTGCCCATTCCACCCTCATTCTTGATTCGGTCTGTGGCAACAGGTGTCACCTGAATGTCCCAGAGGAACTGGGTGTTCCCTCACCTGGCTCCTTTCCACGTACTCCCTGCCCCTTCCTCACCCAGGTGCCCTGGTCCACAGATCACCCCTGGTTGCCAGCCCTGCCCTGGCTGGCCTTAGGATGCTGGTGCCTTCACGTCTCTCAGCATCAGCAGCACTCAGCAGTCTGACTCCTTGGGGATCTAGAGCATTGACTCCAGCATCCCTGCTCATGTATCCCTACATCTCCCCCTGGATTCTGACAAGCTGGTCGTCCTGGGGTGCAAAAGTTCCCCATCAGAGGTGCTGCTCCTAGGTGAAGCCCTTGGTCTGAAGAAACGGGCTCATTTCCCAGCCTTAGAACGCGATGTGTGAATTTTCCATTGCTCCCGTAACAAAGCCACACAAGTTAACCATTCCCAACACATGCAGTACTGTGGCTTTTGTTTTCATTTTGTCTTATTTTGTTTCATTTGCTTGTTTGTTTTCTATTTTGTCTGGGTTTTTTTGTGTGGGGGGGTGGAGTTGGGGCAGGTTAAGACAGAGTCTCATTGTGAGACTGGCCTCAAACTTACAATCCTCCTGCCTCAGCCTCCCCAGTGCTGGGATGACAGGCATGTGCTGTCAAAGCTCTCCTGTAATCACGCCTGTAAAAGATTTTTAACAATTTTATTTTATTTATTTTGTTATTTTATATGTGTGAGTGTTTTGCCTGCCTGCATGTGTACTCACCACACACCTGCCTGGTGTGTACTCACCACACACCTGCCTGTGTGTACACTCACCACACACCTGCCTGGTGTGTCCTCACCACACACCTGCCTGGTGTCCTCCCAGGTCAGAAGGGGCTTTGGATCCCCTGGGACTGAAGTTACAGACATTTGTGAACCACCAAGTGCATGCTGAGAGTGGAATCTAGATCCTCTGGAAGAGCAGCCGACTCTCTAGCCCTTATTCTATTCTTTTTGAGTTTTGTTTGTTGCTGTTGTTTTTCTTTTCCCTCTGAGACAGGGTTTCTCTGCGTAGCCCTGGCTGCCCTGGAACTCACTTTGCAGACCTGGCTAACCTCAAACTCATAGAGATCCACCTGCCTCTGCCTCCCGAGTGCCTGTGCCATCACCACCCAGCTCCTTATTTTATTCTTAATTATGTATATGCGTGTGTGCCTGTGTAAGGGGATGTACATGTGAGTGTAATGCCCAGAGAGACCAGAAGAGGGTGTCAGGTTCCTAGCGCTGGAATTACTTACATTCAGTAGTGAGGAGGCTGATGTCAGTGCTGGGAACCAAAGTCTGTTCCTCTCAGGAGCAACCAATGCTCTTAACCACTGGGCCATCTCTCCAGCCCTGTTATCGTTTTTTTAGAATAAAAGTCCAAAATGGGTCTTTCTGAGTTATAAAGGGATCTGAAAGACTGACTGCTGTTATGTCTAGTGAGGGTCCACTTCTGGCTTTTTCCAGTTTCCAGGGCCACCTGTGTTTCTGGTCTCTTGACTCTCTTCCCCCATCTTCCAAGCCTCTTCCCACACTGTATTACCTGGCTTCCTCTTCTGTCTCCCAAGCCCACATTTTAAACACCATGTTTATATTGGACCCACCCAGATAATCCTGGATAATCCCTTTATGGTAAGGTCAGGTGACTAATGACTTGAACTGCATCAGAAACCCTGTTTCCCTTTTCCAAGTAACCTAACATATTAATAAATTCTAAGGATTATGGTGGTGACATCTTTGGTGGCGTTGGGGTGGAGACACCATTCTGCCTAATGCAGGTGGTCAGACAGATCCAAAGAATGTAAGAAACGGGGGGCTGGGAAGGTGGCTCAGCAGTGAAAGGTAATCGTTCCCCGCACACATATGGCAGCTAACAACCTCCCTTAACTCCAGTTCCATGAGATCCGATGTCCTCTTTTGGTGTCTGTGGACACCAGGCATGCACATGGTGTATGTGCATACATACAGGAAAAACACTCATACACATAAATTATAAATCTAAAAAGAGAGGGAGGGGTTATAAGAACACTCAGAGTCAGCAGTGTGTCCAAGCGCTCACAGAGAAGCACAGCTAAATGCTACGGTCAATTGGCCATGACTTCAACCTTGTTGCACTGGGGTGATGGGACCCCAATGGTGATTGGTCTAGTTTTAAATGCAGCTGAGATGCTACAGTTTGCAAATGCTTTGGAGTGTACCTCACCAGTCTCCAGTGTGGGGATATTGAGAGATGTGGGATCTTTAAGAGTCGGGGTCTAGTGGGAGGTAGGTAAATCACTGGGGAGATTAACGGGGACTTGTTGGAGTCAATTGGCATCTGTGGGAAAGGGTTGCTATTGAAAGAGGGAGCCTTGCTGTCTGCCGGCCTGAGGCCTATAGTCTTAACTTCTTGGAGGCTGAAGTAGGAGAGTCACAAATTCAAGGCCGACCTGGGCTATAGAGTGAGGTCAAGAGCAGCTCGGCCGCTTAGTGAGACCCTGTCTCAAAAGAAAATGGTTAAAAGGGGAGAAAAGGGGGCTGGAGCAATGGCCCATGCTCAGGAGATCTTACCGCTCTTGGAGAAGACAAGAGTTTGGATCCCAGCACCCACATGGAGAGGTTCACAACCACCTGTAACTCCAGCTCTCAGGGGATCTGATCCCCTCTTCTAGTCTCCTCGGGTACCTGCACTCATAATGCACACACCCACACAGGCATACTCCTGTACCTATAGCTAAAAAAATAAATCTTAATACTTATATTTTTTAAAGTTTTGGGAGTTTGAGGTTTATGTTTGTTTGTTTTTGTTTTTAAATAGTTCAGCAGAGTCCTTCCCTAGCATACAAGAATTCAGTCCCCAGCACTGCAAAAAATTAAAAACATCCAGGCATGGTAGCTCACACCTTTAATCTCAGCACTCCTGAGACAGAGGCAGGTGGATCTCTGTGAGTTAGAGGCCAGCCTGGTCTATATAGCAAATTTCAGGACAGCCAGGGCTACATAGAGAGACCCTGTCTCAAACAAAAACAAACACAAACAAACAAACAAACAAAAAACCCATCAAATAATAACAATGATAATAATAATAATAAACCAACAGTAAGCCCAACCCCTCTGGCTTCCTACCCTGCCTTGAGACGTTTCCTCTCATTCAATCTCCCCATCTCAGAACTGGGCAGGTGCTGGAGTCATACTCTTGAACTTTGAAAACTGAGCTAAAAAAGAAGACAAAGAAAAGAAACAGAGACCTGTGAGCTAAATTGACCTCTATTGTTACCCATTTCCAGGTCTCGGGTGTTTTATTATAGCAACAGAAAGTGAACTAATACAAATACATTTGAGGGGCGGGGGTATGGCTCTGTTGCTAGAGTGCCTGCCTGGTACGCATGATGCCCTGCATCCCATTCCTGCACCACATAAAACTGTACATGGTAGTGCACACCTGTAATCTCAACACTCAGGACGTAGAGGCAGGAGATCAGGAGTTCAAGGTCAACCTTGGTGTCCTAGTCAGGGTTTCTATTGCTATGATGAAACATCATGACCAAAGCAATTTGGGGAGGAGAGGGTTTATTTGGCTCACACTTCCAATTCACTGTTCATCATGGAAGGAGGTCAGGACAGGAACTCACACAGGGCAGGAACCTGGAGGCAGGAGCTGATGCGGAGGCCATGGACGGGTGCTGCTTACTGGCTTGCTCCTCATGGCTTGCTCAGCCTGTTTTCTTATAGAACCAGGACCATCAACCCAGGGATGGCCCCACCCACCATGGGGTGGGCCCCTCCCCCTTCAATCACTAATTGAGAAAATTCCCTACAGGCCCGTTTTCTGTTTTATGAAGGCATTTTTCCAATTAAGGCTCCCTCCTCTCTGATGACTCTAACTTGTGTCAAACTGACATAAAACTAGCCAGGACACTTGGTTTCATAAGGAGTTCAAGGCCAGGCTGAGCTATGTCAAATCTTGTCTCAAAAAATAAAAATAACATAGACATGTATTAGAAAATTTTATAATTAAAAAGTTTTTCATTGTTTTTTACTACTAGACATTGAACCCAAGTCCTCACATACGCCCAGCGAGCACTCTACCACTAAGCTGTGCCCCAATCCCCTTTTCACTTGGTGAAAACAAGGTCTGACTAAGCCTAGGCTGGCCTCAAACTTGTCTTTTTCCTGCTTCAGGCTTCCAAATAGCTGGGATTACAGGCTATACCACCAGGCACAGTAAATAAAAAAGTATTTAATTGCCTTATTTATTTATTTATTTACTTACTTACTTACTTATTTTGGCTTTTCAAGACAGGGTTTCTCTGTGTAGCTTTGGCTTGTCCTCAGACTTGTTCTGTAGACCAGGCTGGTTTTGAACTCAGAGAAATTCTCCCGCCTCTCCCTCCCAAGTGCTGGGATTAAAGGCGTGTGCCACCACCGCCCGGCCGCCTTTTTAATTTTTAGAATTTATTATTATTGTGTGCATGGGCCACAGCATACATGTGGAAGTCCAAAGACAATTTGTGGAGTTGGTTCTCTCCTTATTTTTAAAGAATTTTTAAAGGTTTATATAATTATTAAATATAATTATTAAATATAATTAAATAATTATTATGTATACAGTGTTCTGTCTGCACGTATCCCTGCAGGCCAGAAGAGGGCACCAGATCTCATTACAGATGGTTGTGAGCCACCCTGTGGTTGCTGGGAATTGAACTCAGGACCTTTGGAAGAGCAAGCAGTGCTCTTAAGCTCTGAGCCATCTCTCCAGCTCCTCTCTCCTTATTTTCACATAGGTTCCGGGCATCAGACTCAGGTCAGCAGCCTCACAGGGCAAGCATCCTTACCTACCGAGGCACCCTGCCCCCTTAACCGCCTTTGTTCTCTCAGTCTAGAAAACTCAGGCAGGAGCCCCTGTCTGCCCCAGGAGACTTTGGCTGTCGGCTGATCTCTCTAGCCCCATCCCTACCCACCCCACCAGCCGTGAAGAGTAACAAGTTCTTTCCTGAACTGGCCAGTAGGGAACCTTAGAGTTTGGCCCCCTGCTTGGGGGTGACATACACCAACTTTGTCCAGTTTTTTTGTGTGTATTATTTTGAGACAGGGTCTCACTTTGTAGCTCTGACTGTCCTGGAGCTCACTCTTGAACTCAGAGAAATTCCCCTGCCTCTGCCTCCCAAGTGCTGGGATTAAAGGCGTGTGCCACCATGCCTGTTTTTAACATGGGTCACACCAGAGACTAGAGGAGTCCCATTTAAATGTCAGCCTCTCCTGCAGTTCCCATCCTAGGACCCTCTGAGGGCTGTGACTGATCCCTGCCACTGTCTGGACCAACGACTCTTTTTTTTTTTTATTTCAGTTTTTTTTTTTTTTTTTTCACTTTTATTTTATGTGGTGTTTTGTCTGCAGATATGTCTGTGTGAGAGTGTCTGATCTTGGAGTTACAGACAGCTGTGAGCTGCACTGTGGGTACTGGGATTTGAACCCTGATCCTCTGGAAGAGCAGCAGCCATTGCCCTTAACCACTGAGCCATGTCTCCAGCCCCTGGACCAATGACTCTTATGTAATCACAGAAACAGGACTGCCTGGGAGCCCGCTTTGTCCTAGTGGCCCCTGAAGGCCGGCTTGGCTCCCCAGGACGTCTGTAGCCAGTTCAGTGGGAAGCCTCTGGTTCGGGACTTGAAGCCTTTCACTGTGGCCTCAGCGCTCGCTCCTCCTCCCTAAAGGGGGTGGGGATTCCAGGGTGGCGGTAAGTTCCTTTTCAAAACCTTGGAGAGCCTTGAGCATGGAATGAGGCCTTCCTACAGGGACACCCACAGCCCTCTGTCCTTGCTGGGCTAGTGAGGAGGACACTGTTGTCTCTGTCTATCACAGAACCTTGTTAAGTAGGCCAGTGAGTCACCAGGCTTGGTGCGCTGCATCACCCTGGGATGTTGTCTTACTCTTCCGCCCCCAGTTCTCAGAGCGCTCCTGCTCAGTCTCCAGGAATCTTGCCTGGGCTGGTCCAGCGTCCCAGAAACTCAAGATCAACTCTAGGGACTGCCAGAGAGCACAGAGTTTGGAAGGTGAGGCACACTAATGCAGGAGAAGCCTAGGTGGAGAGAAGAAAATAATGAGGGTCTTTTGGAGGGAAAGGGGAGGGGAGGACTCCAGTGTGAGTGGGAAACAGAGAAGGAACAGATTTCTTGGAGCTGAGAGGTGAGACGTGCAGAGGAAGAATCCGGAACCCGGGCAACTCTGCAGTCAGTTCAATCAATGTTTATTGTTTTCCTTCCCCATGGAGCCAAATTACGAATAGAAATGGGGCAGATGGGCCCTCTAGAGGCCCAGGAGGTGTACTACCCACTTACGAAAGAAAGAAGAGACACAGGACTCCAAGAAGGCAAAAAGTCTGCACAAAGTTCACAAAGTTTATTGAGCCCTGTCCAGGAGGAGTCTGTGCCAGGCTCTGCGGATGCCCTGGGGTCCGTCCACACGCACAGCACAACATCTGTGCTTTGGGTGGAGTGGTCACCAGGCAAGGGCTGAGGTGGAGAGCGGGGGAGGCACGGGTGTGTTGGGAATGGGTCTGGAAGGGTGTGGGGAGTCGTGATGGATGGATGGATGGATGGATGGATGGATGGATGGATGGATGGATGGATGGATGGATGGATGGATGGATGGATAGATGGATGGAGGGGTCAAGTGAGAAGTGTGCGGTGATGGATTGGATTTCGCCTTATTTGGCAGATGGGCAGAGGCACGATTGACTTGTCCGGGCATCCGAGGTTGAGGAGTGTTTCAAGGACTTCCCATCAGGCAGACAGGGCACCACAGGAGAGGAGGAAAGGGATGGAGTCCACCATTGCCGGCACCGAACAAAGGTGACTGGGCCTCTGAGCATCTTCCACCCTGGAGACGGCGGCTGGCGTGTGTGTGACTTAAGGCTTGTCAAGTGGCTCTCCCTGCGGCAGAAAAACTTCAGGATCTGCTAACTGGGGCCCCAGAGGCTTCACTTGGGCCAGAATGTCCCGGATGGAACGGCAGGGCACCCTTCCAGGGCTGTTGAGGCCACAGGGCTTGACCACCACGGAGGGGACCAGCTGAGGAGAGCCATTCAGACCTCCATTCAGCGTGGAGGAGGAAACAGAAAGGCAGGGGTAGCCGGGAGAGACAGACTTGCTGCCGCAGGGCTGGAGGACGATTTTTCCGGTGGAGAGGGAGGAGCTTCCCCCGCCGACGGAGCTGATGGAGCCGGTGCCTGGTGGGGAGCAGGGCCCCTGGGAAGCGCCGCCGCAGGGTTGGTAGGAGGTGCTGGAGCTGCCGGAAGTGATCTGGATTCTCGTTCCAGAGCAAGGCCCCTTAGAACCCATGCCACAGGGCTGGACCCCGCCGGTGCCCACGGGCTGGAACACGACGCCCGAGGATGGGTAGGCGTTGGCACTGGAAGAGCTGTAGCTGGGGATGATGGGGTTGCTGGAGAAGTACTTGCCCTCAGAGACTGGGGGCCCAGCTGCAAAGGAGGGGGCCCCTGGCGAGCCCCTGACGGGGTTGTCCTTGGTGAAGTAGCCCACGGGGTAGATTTTACCCCCACTGTAGGTCATGCCTGGGGCCAGGTAGCTGTTGGCAGAGCCCCCCACCACCTCGTAGCCGCCGTAGGGTTTCTGGACAGAGGTGATGGGAGGGCAGGGCTTGCCTGCCGGGCCACCGTTGCTGCAGGGCATGCCTTGGAAGCCTCCGGGGCCGCCCGAGCCGTGTTGCTCCACCACCACCACTACAGGCCTCTGCCCGCCGGACACGGTGTGGGAGTTGGAGATGTAGGGCCCGGAGTGCGTGATGACAGGCCCCCCGCTGCAGGGAGAGTCGGGCACGTTGGAGCTACAGGGCCTCTGGTTGGAGATGCTGCTAGACACCACAGAGCTGTGGGAAGTGTAAGAGCCTCCAGACTGGAAGCTGCCTGATGGCTGGCTGGAGGATTTGTCATCGGTCGGTAGAGCAGAGCCATGTCCTGGTCCCTCCCGGCTGCTTCCTGAGCTTCCGGATTGAGAGCTGCTGCTGTGGGAACTGCTGCTTACCCATCGGGAGCTGCTGCTTCCGGTCTGAGAATTGCTGCTTCCCGACTGGGAGTGGCTGCTTCCGGACTGGGAGTTGCTGCTTCCTGACTGCGATCCGCTGCTTCCTGACTGCGATCCGCTGCTTCCTGACTGGGAGGAGCCAGACCCAGAGGAATAGCTGATCTGGGATGACCCCGTTCCTGGTTTGAATATCACAGATCCTAAAGAACTTCCCTGGGAGCTGCTGGATCCACCTTGGCTGCTGATGCTGCTGGATCCACCTTGGCTGCTGAAGCTGCTGGATCCACCTTGGCTGCTGAAGCTGCTGGATCCACCATGGCTGCTGATGCTCTTGGAGCCAGCCTTTCCAATGAGACAAGGGTCGTTGGGGGAGGTGATCCTCGTGGGGTCCTTACAGGGGTCTGAGAGGGTCCCAATGCTCTTAGCCAAGGTTCCTGGAGGAGAGTAGCGGTCTGTAAGGACTAGAATGGAACAGGGGCTCCCCCTTCCCCATGCATGAACCCCATCCCAGTCGTCTGCCCCGTGTTTCCCAAGAGGAACCCAGGCAAGTTCAGAGTTAGAAAAACGAAGAACTGGATATTGTCTGTGGAAAAAATGAAGGTGGCCGAATCAGGGCAGTTTCATTGTTCTAGCAGAGGGGGTTGAGCGGGCAGGTCAAATGTCTTCAAAAAAAAAAAAACAAAACAAAACAAAAAACAAAAAACATGCTAAAACTCTGAAGTGGTAGGCATTGAAGGAGTCCCCTTCCGATAGTGGGGAAGGGAACAGATAGGTCAAACAAGACCGTGAGGAGGCTGGAGCTCTGGGGCAGGGCAGAAGAACGTAAAAGGCAAAGCGGGTTGGGGGCAGAGGATCGACTTAGCACGCACAAGGCCGTAGACTTGATCGCCCATTACCACCAAAAAGGGGGAGGGCATGCTGAGACAGGAAGGCAAAGGGAAAGCTGGTGCCCGGGTGCCGGCTTACAGAAGAGGACCACACTTCATAGCTGATACTCCAGCTCCAGCGTGAGAGTCCAGACTGGGCAAGGGGTGGGTCAGAGGAGTCCCTGCTTCCTGTCCCAGCTCTGGCCATGCCAGTAAATCTGGGTGGGAGCCAGGATGTGGGGGCATCACCTGTTGCTTCAGAACCTGCCAGTACCAGTGTGACAGGACACCGCACCCTGAGCCACCTCTGCTCTCACTGTCCCAGCCCAGGGACAGAGCATGAAACCCTCCTCCCCATGACCATTGCCAGCCTCCACGTGTGCCGCTGCCCCCATTCTGCCCCACATTCTGACTCTAGCTACCTTGAGTCGTCTTTGGACCTGGACCCACGTCTAACCTCCACCGACTCTCCGCTCCTAACCCCGGGCTCCTCTTGCCTCAGTCTGTCTGCACAGCTCTCACCTCAGTGCCTTCTGCCCCCCCCCCCCCCCCCAGCCTCTTCAGAGCCACACGTCAGCATGTGACTGACCTTCTCTGGCTTATATATTCAAAGAGGCAAAGTCTGCCGTGTCCTCCCCCCCAGAGCTACCGTGAAGGCCTTATAATATCATCTCTCTGGACCATGTGTCCAGAAAGCTAGACGTCAAAGTTCATAATCAAGATCTGCCAGCAGCCAGTCTGCCATCACCTGCAATGTCCCCAACCTCATCTCAAAAAGAAAAACCCCCGGTGTACCCCACAACAAACCCTCCTTTTGCTGTCCCTTCACCCCTCTGCACAGGACACACGCCACCCAGCCTGGGCTTAGAATCCTGGATGGCCCGCTTCCAACTGCAATCTGAAGCCAGTTTCCTGACCTCTCGGGCCTCGGGATCCTCAGCTGCAGAGTGGGAATAGCAAATCTATCACACAGGTCTCAAAACGCTAATGTATTTAAAGTGCTAGCTACAGGCTAGCCTTTAAAAAGGCTCTATGCTGAGTGTTGTTGTGGCGTATGCCTGCAAATTGTATGCCTGCAATCCTAGTTCTCAGGAGGCTGAGTTTGAGGCTAGGCTGGGCTACAAAGCAAGACTTTGTCTCAAAAATAAATAAATAAGTAAATAAATAAATAATAAAAAGCAAAGAGGGCTGAGAGTGTAGTATATCACTTAGCAAGCATGCAACCATGAAGCCTGGGACTTAACTCCCAGCACCTCAGTCAAAATTAAATAAATAAATAAATAAATAAATAAATAAATAAATAAATAAATAAATAAATGCAAGTTAATTAATACATCTAAAATGTTTGTAAAAGGTAGCTCTGAAAATGGTAGCAACTGTTATTCCTATAAAGTAGCCAGATCATATCTTCCAGTGGGGCTACCACCGTTCATACAGCCATCTAGAACTTCTGAAGCTGTGTCACGGGCATTGTTTAATCTGAGATGGAGACTGGGGCTAGATGACATCAACCTCGTTTCTAGGTTTCAGAAACAAGCTCAGAACATGTACATAGGACTCTAAGGATGGCTCAGAGGCAGAGTGCCTGTCTGCTCAGCCACTGTGGAGCAAAGGAAAAAGAATTTGTGTGCAGTGACCACGCAGAGGCAGCCAGGCAAGGATGAGGAGCAGTCCCGGAAAGAAAGGTCAGACTCCAGAGCCCTGCCTGTGCCCCTCTCCTGGACCCTGGGCTGCAGGTGCTGGATGCCCCCAGCCTCCCCGACCTAGGGCCTGTGTCCCACGCTGTCCCTCTCCCGAGGCCCCAGACTCCTACCTGGTAGAATGAGACTGGCCATCAGCAATGCCATCAGCCCGTGCCCTCCCACACGCCCCATCCCGGGTGCCCGAGAGGAGCTCATTGTGCACGGTGTGGCCTCCTGACTGACAGAAGCTCATGGACACCGGGACCTTTATGCCAGGGCTGGACATTCTCTGGGCAGGAGTCACTGTGGGGAGGAGAGGAGGAGGGGGGAGGGGGAGGCTGCCTCGGGGAGGTTGGTGTGGCAGGAGAGGCTGAAGCAATCGGTGTCACATGTGCCTACTCAGCAGCAGCCGCGGCCGCAGGAGACCTGAGGCCACCGGGCACTAGCCCCTACCCAGGCTGGCCTTCCCTAGTTCCTCCTTGCCCAATCTAGAACCAGGTGCTCTGCCCTGGTGGGGCCACCCCCTCGAGGGTGGCCACTCTCACCCAGGGACTCAGTCACCCAGCTCTTCCCTCCCCTGGCCTGCCCAAGTCTCACCCTCCCAGCCTCTCTCCACTGGAAGAGGAGTGGGCATTTCAGCTTTCCCTCCTGACCCCAAGAAGCACCCTGCCCCTGTTCACCCCCAACTCACCCCACCACGCAGCTTGCTGGGGCTCACATTGTAATGCCTATCTGCCTGTTTCCTTGCGATTCCGGCACTCAGCATTCTCCTCCTGCTTCAGATCTGAAGATCCGCCCCCACTGTGGATTCCCTTAGAGCCACTGCCCGGAGCACCAGCCTGCCACGGGCCTGTTAAAGTGTCCCATTCCAAGCAAGCCTTTTTCCCCCTCTCAGAAACGACATCCATACACTGAAAACCTGAGGGTTCCTTTCTGGGGGCTCTTGGGGCAGCTGGTGGGGGGCGGGAGGGGCAGTGGTTACCAGAGCTTGAACTAGGGAGAGGCCTGGGTTGGGACCCCTGTCATAGCTGGGCCTCAGTGACTCACAGGCCATTCACAGTCCCTACCCCATGGTAGTGACCCAGACTCAGGAGGATGAGCAAGAGGTCAATGAGGCTAATTGGGAAGGTGGTGGCCAGGCTGCCCATCAGCCGGCTCCTGGGCCTGGATGGACAAACAGAAAGTATCAGAGGTTTGTGCCTGAGTAGGATAAGAAGGGCCAAACCAGCTCCCGAGTCCCTGAAGGAAGGAGGGTCAGAACCCTGGGACCCACCGAGAGGGAGGTGGTTTCTCCTGCACTAATGTCCCTCCCTCCTGCTGCAGCCCAGGCCCCACCCCAACCGATTGCTCACTAGTGTTGTGGGAGTATCAGTATCGGAGGAAGGGCCCTCAGTGAGTTTGCCCTCACTTGGTCCCTCCTCCCCTCACCCAAATTCCTTCCAGATGTCCCTTTCTTCACAAGGGTATCTCTGTCCCTCCAGCCCTTGGGTTGGTCCCTCCCTTTCTCCCTGCCCTGCCCTGAGTTCTGGCCCGTGTTCTCCCAGCTCTCTCCATGGCACACAGGTCACAAGAGATTAAAATGGGACTGGTGTAACCCACTGAGTCTTTTGTTTTATTTAAGTTTAATTAAGTCTAGACAACCACGTGCAGCTGCTGGCCGCCATCTAGTCCTTCACTTCCTGCTGGTGCCTAGAGGAGGGGCTGGGAAGAAGCAAAGGTCCAGGGAGCCCTGCAGAGAGCAGTGACCAGAACACAAGCCTGAGACGGCAGTGGACAGTGATGCCAAAACCACGGTGGCTTTAGAACTGAGGTGACGGGTTTAAATCCCGCCTAATCCCAGGGCTTCCAGCAATTTACCAAGCCTCTCTAAGCTTCGATTCCTTTCTTCACCTGTAGAGTGGGAGAAGGGTGTGGACCCAGGGCCCTGCACACGCTGGGCTGTGGGTCAGGTGTGATCTCGCACTGAGTTCCGTCTCCTTTTCCTGGGACTATTTCTGTAAATATCTGCTTTGTTTTATGTGTATGTGTGTTTTGCCCACATGTGTGCAAGTGCAACCCGTGCATGTAGCTCCTGAAGCGGCCAGAAGAGGGCATTGGATCCCCTGGAACCCGAGTTAGCCTCCATGGAAGGTGCTGGGAATCAAACCCAGGTCCTCTGGAAGACAGTTAGCTGTCTTAACTACTGAGACATCTCTCCAGCTCCCTGGGATTATTTTAAATATTACCTGCTTTCAAAGGTGTGTAAAGATCAAACAGGAAATTATCAGAAAGAGTAAATTAAATGGGACCAGGGTGTGGTCCCCTGCAGGGTGGCTCTCACCTAAGAATTCCCTTTGGAAAGACAAGCCAGACATTCACCCCAAGTCCTCACCCCCGAGACAGGAATACTGGAACATGTGGTGACTCCCCAGCCCCTCCCTAGACTCTCAGGCCCCAGCTAGGACCTGGGGAAGGAGCGGGGCCGAGGCAGCAGGAACAAGGCAGGGAAAGGAGCCTTTGTGGTCTGAGAATGTGGGCATCCCTGAATGGGTGGGGAGAAAACAGCGCTTTCCAGTATCAGAGCAGGCATCCTCCGTCTGTCCGTCTTGTTTTCTTCTTCACATTCCTCTCTGCTGCTGTCAGACCTTGGCCAAGACAGCAAGGCCGGAGGAGGCACAGTCTCTCTCGGCCTCCTGCCAGCTTCCAGACACCCACACGGTCACGTTCCTCACCTGGCCTCTCTCCTCCTGTCTTCTCTGTCCGCCCTCTTCCCATCCCCCACTGCCCTGCCCACATCTGGGACCTAGAAGCTCCAATCAGCTCTCTGAGCTCTTACTGAGTCTGTTCTCCCTTACCCAGTTTCCCTCCCTACCGTGTCCATTACCCACGGGCCTGAAATTAATGCACGAAAGGGGCTGGAGAGATGACTCAGGGGTTAAAAGCACTGGCTGCTCTTCTAGAGGACCTCGGTTCGATTCCCAGCACCGACATGGAGGCTCACAGCTGTCTATAACTCCAGTTCCAGGGCAGCCGCTCAGTTCTGGCTTCTTTGGGGCACCCACGTGGTGCAGTGATATACACATATAGGCAAAATACCAATACACATTAAATAAATATTGTTTAAATAGTAATAATGCATCTGGAAATTCCAGAAATAAGCAATTTGTTACTTGTAAATAACTTTCAATGTATTTTATTGTTATAACTGTCCTGCTTTACTGTTCATCTCTTACTGGGTCTAATTCATGACTTAAACATCATAGTCTATGTATACAAGATGCATCACAACCCAGGCAGGATTTGGGGCTACCTCAGGCATCCTTAGGCTCTTAGGTTGTACCCCCTGCCGCGTCTCTCAGGGTCACCGCTAACCCTTCCTGTCAACTCAGACAGTGAAACCCTAAAGCCACTGGGGCTCAGGAGTGGAGGAGACAAGGGAAGCTGGTGAGTTGGCTAGGCTGAGTGTCTGCCCAGCCCAGGGTTTCCTCTGGAGGCTGCTCATGTGGCTGTGGGAGATCTGGGCTCTATATATTGGAGAGTGAGTGCCCAGGGCAATACATTGCTAGGGTGAGAACTGTGGGTGATAGGCAGCAACCCCCGCCCCCAAAGGAAATCCAAGTTCAAAGGATGAGCCTTTGACAGGTAGAAAGTCCAGGTCATGAGAATAGGAGAACTCCGAGGCCAGCCTGGTCTACAGAGGGAGATCCAAGACGCCCAAGACAACACAGAAAAACCCTGTTTCAAAAAACAAAAAAGAATGGGAGAAATAGCGGGGCGGTGGTGGCGCACACCTTTATTCCCAGCACTCGGGAGGCAAAGCCAGGCGGATCTTTGTGAGCTCGAGTCCAGCATGGTCTACCAAGCGAGATCCAGGAAAGACACAAAGCTACACAGAGGAACCCTGTCTTGCACCCCCCCCCCCCAAAAAAAAAAAAAGAATGTGAGAAGTCTATTCATCCCAGCAGTCTGTACTGCACAGCCTTAGGGAGATGTGGATGGGAGGAACAGCCAAGAGGAGGCTGAGGTGAGACAGACCCCTCACTGGCCCTGCACTGCCACCCAAGCAGAAATTCTAGAATAACAATTCCATGAGGTGGGTGGTCTTAGTCAGCCTGGGGCTTAGGCTGTGGAGAAGGAAACGGAGTGAATGACGAGGAAAGGCTGAGGGGCTTATCTGTGTAAGGTTTATCTGAGGCCGCCCAGATAGAAGGGCCCCCCCCCCAGTTCCAGTCAGAGCCTTCCCTCTTCTGTCCCCTCTTTCTCCATCACCCTTCTGCCCAGGTAGACTCATCTCTGGGCACACACCTTCCTCTCCCTCGAGTAGAAGGTGACACTCCTGGCTCCCACTGGGCATGTCCTCTGAGCGGTTTTTCCTGTAGTGCGGATGGGTGACCCTGAGTTACCCACAGTCTTGACCTGCTGGCTCTCACACTAAACACAGAGGGACAGGATTTATCTGCATGCTGAGTCCCTGCCAGACTAGGCCCTCTGTGACAGGAAAATGACTCTTAGGTCCTCATCTCTTCTCAGCCTCCCTCCTGGGAGCACTCTGCCCTGTGACTGACAGCCAGCTTCCTTCACTCTCTCCCCACACAGACCCTGCAACATGTTGTCTAGGCTTCTAAACAGAAAACATTTTTCCCTTGGACCTCAGACTCGGTGACGGTGAGTGACATGTGTGTGTTCCTGAGTTCCCAGCATTCAGCCTTGGGAGGCAAATGGTGATGTGAGGCGTGTGTGTGTGTGTGTGTGTGTGTGTGTGTGTGTGTGTGTGTGTGTTATATACATGTTCATGTAGGTGTGTTCATATACATGCACATGGAAGCCAATGGTCTACATTGAGTCAATCGCCATCCACCTTTAAAAAAATTTTATTTATTTATTTATTTGAGTCAAGGTCTCTCAGTTGCCTGGAGTTCACTAATTGGCCAGACTGGCTGGATCCACCTGTCTACACTTCCTCAGCCCTTGGATTATAGGCTTTCATGTAGATGCTGCGGATTCAGACACAGGTCCTTGTGTTTGCCCAGCAAGCATTTTGTTGACTGGGCATCTCCCCAGCCCAGTAGTTGGTGATGTGTTTTTGGAGTGTGGGTTGTGTCCAAGCCACACTGCCTCTTGCTGCTTCCTCAAGAGTACACAGAGCCTCTGTTACACCTCCCTTCCCTTCCTGCCACACGTGAAGTCCCCAGAGGTGCTGAGGAGGACCACCAGCCCCCCCACTTGCTGGAGAGCGGAGAGCAGGGACCCAGGCCTAGCCGCCGACTCCCTGCTGGCTCTGTCTGTACCGCCCTCATTCCTCCCAGATGACTGACTTCCTTAAGCCATTCTTCTCCCTAAGGATTATATTTTTTTCCCCAAGGAATGCAACATGTCTCTATTGACACACAGCAATGCTCACGTGGCTGTGATGAGGAAGTACAGGCTTTCCCCTGGACCATTCATGAAATAGTCAGAGGCTGGGCTGAGGTAGGGCAGTGCCCACTATTGTAAACCCCCAGGGGCTCTGGTGAGCGCCCCCTCCCTGCGTAACATGTTGCCCCCGGTTGGGAGTCACACTCTGAGGGCAGTGTCTGTGCGCCTCCCTCAGAAGGTTCTGTGGTGTGAGCTGTTGTCATATCTACCCTGCTTCTGCTCCTCAGCCCCTACCACCGCCGTTTCCTCCAAGACTGCCTTTGTGAGCGTAGCCTGGAGGACCTCCATTTCTCACACTGCCCACGCCTGCCTATCCTTTCCTTTGCCCACTGACCCTCTAGGGGACTCAGGGAGCACGGTGAGGATTGGGTCAGAGCCAGGCGCGTCCTGAAGTCTGAAAGAGAAAGAATTGGCGAGTGCGGGCCCCACACACCAGGCTGCCTGCACCCGGACTCTTGTCCCCTCACACTACTCTCTGAAGGACAGTCATGCTCCCAGAGCTCAGTACATGGCCCCATTTAAGTGACATCTAATTTAGCCACCACTCCTGCCCTGTGAGGAGACACAAAAAGAGGGTGTGATCAGCTCTCAGGATAACAAAATATTTTTCTCTTGTCTGCTTTGTGGAACAAGTACCAGGGAAGCCTGTGCTCATTGCCTGCCAATTAGCATGCCTATTAAACAGTCATCCTTCCACCGTGCCCATTAATGCTTATTATTGGTCACCCAGAATCAGAGCGCCAATTCCCTCCCCAGTCAGAACAGATACACAAGAGAGGCTGGAGGGCAGGAGGGAGGGAGGGTCACAGCACAGTCTGCACATGGTTTCATAGCCTCCAGGGAGGCTGGAAGGACTGGTACTGAGAGGGACTTGTATGGCATCCCTGTGGGCCATCCCGGGACTCTCAGCTCTTCTGGACAGTTCTCCCTGGGTCTGGTAGGTCAGCTAGCACACCAGGTGAGCAGTAAGGGGGAAAAACTGTTGTTGGAGAGACCACTCTCAGGGCTGCACAGCAACCTCCTGTCAGGGAACAAAGTGTCCCTGGCCACTGCAGTATCCAATCACCCTCACAGTCAGGTCCCCAGATTCTCTGTGGCTCCAGGAGATGGAGAATTTCCCCTCTGGAGTCACAAACCTAAGTTCAGAACATCAGCCCACTCCCCGGCCTGGGACTTCACCCTGAATCACTGACCTGTGCTGTGCTACACAGAGCTACTGCCTCTCCCAGATGCTCCCACGGTGCCTTGCTCCCTCAGGCCAGTCTGTTTTTGTCACCTGCCAGCACCTCAGATGGGTCTTCCATGACTTTTCTTCTTAAAAATATGTCAAGACAGCCGGGCGGTGGTGGCGCACGCCTTTAATCCCAGCACTCGGGAGGCAGAGCCAGGCGGATCTCTGTGAGTTCGAGGCCAGCCTGGTCTACCAAGTGAGTTCCAGGAAAGGCGCAAAGCTACACAGAGAAACCCTGTCTCGAAAAACCAAAAAAAAAAAAAAAAAAA
>CABHPQ010169790.1:0-27427 GCA_902168405.1 Peromyscus aztecus
GGGGGGGGGAAGCAGATTTAACGTAGTTCATTTCTTCCTGTACTTCCTTTGTGTTTAGTGACTTTGATGGCCTAAGAAATCTGTGCCTATTTCATGGTCATTGTGTGACCTTACTTTTAGGTCCACAATCCCTTTGGAATGGCTTGTTACTTGGGTGACAGCAGAGGGTGAGACTCCTTTCTCCCCATGTGGACATCAGTTGACCTCATGCCATTCCCTGAAAAAGCCACCTTTCCACTGCATTGTGTCACCTCTGGGGCAAGTGAGGGGACGACCTGTGTGTGGGACTGACCCTAAGCACCCCGTGCTGTTCTCTTTGCCCACTTGTCTGTCCATGTGCGACACCCTGAGGCAGCCTGACTTCAACACTGCCGCTGTGTCTTGTCTTCAATGCTGCCTTGGTTTTGCTGGGTTCTTCGTACTGTCACATAAACTGTGACAGAAGCCCGCTTATCAAGTGACAACACAGAAACAAAAATCCAGATGGGGACTGTAAGTGGGTTTGCTCTGGATATACAACCCAACCTGAAGGGAGCTGTTCTCTTAATCACACTGACCTTTCTAGTTTCGGAACACAGAAACAGCCCTCTACTGGGTTTTCCTTAGCTTCTCTTACTGATGTTTCATGGTATTCGGTGTGACGTTCTCATTAGGTTTATGCCCACATATTTCAAGTAATTTGGGGGGGGGTTGTGTGGGTGGGTGTTTTGCCTGTATGTATATTAGTGCACCAACTCTGAGCCCAGTGCCTATGGAGGCCAGGAGGGGGCATCGGATCCTCTGGAACTGGAGTTACAGGCAGTTGTGAGCCACTATGTGGGTGCTGGGACTCAAACCCAGGACCTCTGGAAGAGCAGCTAGTGCTCTTAACTGCTGAGCCTTCTCTCCAGCCTCTATTTTAAGTTATTTTAATGAACTTCCCCACAGGGCAGTTAGAGGGCTAATACAGAGCCTTGTGGGTAATAGGCAGGAACCCTGCTACTGAGCTACACACCCCTTGCTCAGTTATTTTAAATAGCAAAAAGAAGAGCAACTTTCAATGTTTTCCCATTGCAGATTTTTGTTGTTGCTCTGTGGCCTGTAAAACCTTGAGAAAGCCCCAGGTTGCTGCTTCTAACCAGCTCCTGACACACTGCTTTCTTATATTCCCCATGGTAATAATGGATACATCAATGACTTGATCAATGACCTGGAGCCGCAACAACTAAAAGTCCTTCAAAGTTCCGGGTCTTTGGTTTCACCGCTTGATCAATCATCCAAATGGATAAGGTCTCCTCATAGTTAGCCTTCCTTTGGAAGTCAACCTGACCTTGTGGGGAAAAAAACTAACCCAGAGTAATGACTACAGAGAACCCTTCAAGCAACAAGCAGTCTCAGAAGTGCATACATAAGCTAACCGCTGCAGACAGTTACTCTGTCACGTTCAGAGTTGGCTGCAGGACGTTCAAGAGAGACTTTAAACTCTGCTTCCTACTGTCTCCAAGGCAAAAAAAGATAACACACACAGTTCAGAGTGCAAAGTACACTCTGTGTGAAGAGGCAGAGGTTAGAGACGGGAGCCTGGAGGCATGTGTGCAGCCACACGTGCAGAATCTCTCCAAAAGGACACACAGTGTTCAAAGTGGCTGCCTCGGGGAGAAATAGGAAAGTGTATGTCGGGGCTGAGAACCTTCATTTTCACTGAGAGTTCTTTCTGCAGCTTGACTTTTTGTCACAACACAGTGCTTTCAATTCTACATGTAAATCTAGAAGTGATACAAACATACAAGCAATAGTATATATTTTAAAATAGTCTTCAAAAACAAATATTCAATTACCATAAGCCACCTCAATATCCCAGAGTTTCAACCTTCTGGTCTAATAATCTCAACCAAACTGCTTATTTCAAAAGGGTCCCAAGGACGAGGCTGTGGCTCAGTGGTGAAGCAGTTGCCTGGCAAACCTAAGGCCTTGGGTTCGAGCTCTGGTACAAGGGAGTGGAAACTATGAGTCATGAAAAGTACTTTGCCAAATGACGTATGCAATTTTCCTCCCCAGGAAAACATGGTCACTAGCTGGGGCAGTAGCTCCGTGGCACAGTGCGTTGCCTAGTGTGTGCAAGGCGCTGGACATGATTCCCAAGGGCCCAAGGCAAAATCTGTTCACCATGTGCACTGCGTGGCTAATGTCAGACCATTGGTTACTACAGAACAACAAGAACAGGTATCCTAGGGGCAGGATGGAGCTTAACTCGCTAATACTTGCCTAGCACATACAAAGCCTGGGTTCAATTCCCAGAAGAACACAGAAAACTAGGCATGGTCACATACACCTGTCATCCCAGCACTTGGGAAGCAGAGATCAGGAGTCCCAAGGCCATTATCAGCTACAGAGCAAGTAAGGCCAGCCTGCACTACATGATACCCTGTCCTGAAACAAAAGCAAAACAGAGGTACCGATCAAGGTATGTGCCAGACTTTTAAGCCCTCCCTTTTTTCAAATACTCCTTTTTACTGTAATATTGTATCAGTCCACGTACCAAATTAATCCATTATATTTCTCCCACTTCTGCTACTTCTCAAAACAGAGTTAAACAAGAATTAACACCCAACGCACAAGATCAGCTGTCCAAAGGAGAAACTAGCACTATGAAACTCTGTGTGTGTGTGTCTGACTGTACATGTGTATATGTGTGTATATGAGTGTGATTGTGCTTGTGCACGTGTATGCATGTCTGCATGTATGTATGCATGTGTGTGTGCACATTACATGTCAGGGGTGCACATGTATGAGTGTGTTACAAGTGTGCACGTTACATTGTACAAGTATTCATCACCTCTTGAGGAAGAAGTGGAAAGTGGAAACAGCCCAGCTTCTTATAAAGACAAATTTGGGGTTAAAAGCAAGGATCTAGCCAATAGATTGTAGCCTAAATAGAATAACCCAAAGGCCAGTGAGCTACCACTTCTCCAGGACAGAACAGCAGGAAATAAAAGTTCCTTCTGAGGCCAAAGAATTGGGGATGAGCCTCTGGCTCTTCCGGAAACTTCATGCTGATGAGAGCTGTTCCCGGGGAGCTAGGGAGAACACCCCGGAGCCACCAGAGTCCACTAATCCAGCATCCTCCCATCCTTTCCCATTTTCAGAACATCAACCCTGGTCTAGGCTCCTCCCCTGGAGAACATGACTTCATTTTCGGTTCAGAACGGTATCTACCTTGAATAACCACTCCAACCATAGCAATCTGGAGCCTTCCAGGTTTCTGGGTAATGGCTCACAGGATACGGCTGGCTCTGTTTCGGGTTTAAGCTGAAGCTAATTGTGAAGCTCCCAGGAAGTGGTTTGTGACACTTGCACTGGAGAGACGACTCGGTGGCTAAAAGCACTTACTGCTCTTGCAGAGGAGCCGAGTTTAGTTTCCAGCGTCCACATTAGTTATCTCACAGCTACCTGTGTGTAACTCCACGGATCTAACACCCTCCGGCCTGCATGGGCTCCTGTTCACACATGGTACACATAAAATCATTCAGGCACATACACATAAAACAACTAACTAAAATTTTTTTAAATAATAAAAAGTAGGGAATAAAGTGATGGCTCCCTGGGTAAAGTGTTGGTTATGGAACGTGAAGACTGGAGTTCAGATCCCCAGCACCCACATCAATGCCAGACAGGCCTGGGATTCACCTTTAATCCCAGTGCTTACTAGGCAGAGACGGGACAGACGGACGGACGGACACAGACACACACACACACACACACACACACACACGTAGAAAATGTAAGAATTAACAGAAAAACACAACAGAATTAAGAAAGTGCCTGTGGTATTAGCAGCAGACATAAGGTATAAAAAGCCTGCATGCAAACGATCACAAACCAGGACTGAATAAAAATCGGGTGGAAAACACAACAGAAAGATTAAGTGAGCAAGCACAGGCTCACCAGGAGCTGTAACCTTCTCTCAAGGAAACGCCACAAAAGCCCTGGAACAGGGTGGAAGGGACGGAGGGGGCCTCTGTGCTGGGGAGGGGAATTCAGCACCCAGGATGGGATTCCAAGATTTAACAGAATCTCAGAGAAAAGGAAAAGAGTTCTTTCCTCCCTTTGGGTCAGATCAGCTGGTTGTAAAGTTTATTAAAAACAAAGACGGGGCTGGAGAGATGGCTCAGAGGTTAAGAGCACTGCTTGTTCTTCCTGAGGTCCTGAGTTCAATTCCCAGCAACCACATGGTGGCTTACAACCATCTGTAGAGAGATCTGGTGCCCTCTTCTGGCCTGCAGGGATATGTGCAGACAGAACACTGTTGTATACATAATAAATAAATAAATCTAAAAATAAAAAAATAAAAAAAATAAAAAATAAAAATAAAAACAAAGACATAGGGGCAGCCATGGCGGCTCAGCAGATACAGGCTCCTGCGGCCAAGCCTTAAAACCCGAGTTTAATCCTCAGGGCCCACAGGGTGGAAAGAGAGGACCCATGCCTGACCATGGTTCTCTGACCTCCACACATGCGCCATGACATGCAGGTGCATACACACCAAATAAAAAGGCAACTCTAAAAAAGCAAAGCCTTTTTAAAAGCTGCTTGATGACAGGCAACAGGCCCCACTTTTGGGTGCTGACCCTGGAAGCACCAGCGTCTGCAGAGCCGGCTCACCAGCAGAAAGGACAGAGATGGCTCCCAGGAACTCGTCACATAACAAAGCCACCACCTCCACCCTGAAAAGCCGCAGCCAGACATAAACATAGGACAGCCAAGTTAGAGAAGAGTGGGGTTCGAATTCTCTATCAGTAAATGCCAAATAGGCCAGATACTTAACAGTTACAATTGTTTTAAGATTATTATTAATTATTATTACTATTGTGTATATAATGTGGCCAGCGGACACTCTGCAGGGTCAGTTCACGCCTTCCTTCCACTTTTATGTGGATTCCAGGCTCAAACTCAGGTTGTCAGGGCTGCCTGACGGGTGCTTTATCCACTGAGGCATCTTACCAGCTCACTTGTTTTTAAATACTAAACTGCATTTCGTTAGACCTTGGGTCATATAACTCCATGGGATATTACATGCAACTCCACTAAGAGGGTAGTATAATAAAACTCTATGGCTTTGGAGAAGAAAGCAAAACAACAGCTCTCCTTGGGGAAGCTAAGTGCATAGGCTAACAGGTGCAGGAACTGAGGGCACAAGTCTAAACTGGTTCTAACCCGCTGGGTGACAATTTCCAAATGCCATCAGCATTTCCAATGCATGTGCCCTCAGACCCAGCCACCTGCTTCTGAGATTTTTCTCCAGGGAGACATTTTGACACATGGGCAATCTCTTACATCTTAAATTACTTGAGCGGGCTAGAGGGAGACTGTCTCACATATCCCAGACCAACACTGAACTTCTGTACTAGAAACTATTTTTTTAATTACAAAAAGTTCAAAAGATTGAGAACATACACAACACATTAATTAGACACTAGTTAAATAATTATGGTATGTTTGCATAACAAAATATACTAAGACTAAAAAAAAAATCACACACACACACACCAAAAAAAAACAAAAACAAAAAATAAACCCCACAAATCTCCTGAATGGGAAAAAAAATCTAAGATACATAATCAGGTATAAGAAGTTATTGTCAGCCGGGCAGTGGTAGTGTACACCTTTAATCCCAGCACTCAGGAGGCAGAGGCAGGTGGATCTCTGTGAGTTCGAGGGCAGCCTGGGCTACAGAGTGAGTTCCAGGAAAGGCATAAAGCTACACAGAGAAACCCTGTCTTGGAAACAAACAACAACAACAAAAAGTTATTGTCAAATGAAATATATAATATACTCCCACCTGTATGAGAGATGGTAGACAATAAGAGCATATAGTCCTGTTTATTGGTATAAGCTTCAGAGAACCCTAGAAGGATATGCAAAAACAGTGATTACTTTGTGTGAGAGTGGGGGACAGAAGGAGAGGACCTTCCCTGAATCCTGGTAAATGAATATTTTCCTCGTGCAAAGTATCTTCTTCCTCTCCTATGGCTCTGCCCGGAGTGCGGCTAGAAGCTGCTGTATCCATCTGGAAACCATGAGAGGATTCAGGCTGAAAGGAGGGGAGCACTCTGAGCAAGGCAAAGGAGACAAGCCTAAGGATGGCAGCAGCAGGCAGCTGAACTGGCCTGCGTTCTAATGTGGAGCCTCCTACATGGGAATGTTTTCTTTAAGTGGCTTTGGTAGCATTATGTTCCCTGTGGCCGAGAGAATCCTAACTGCTAGACTAGCAGAGTGAACCAAACTCATGTCCTCTGTGGGCACCTGAATTCACATGCAAACATGTGATTTCATTTTCTTGTAAACAGCCTAATTTCATTCATCTTACAGCTTACAGTGTTTTGATATATTCTACTCACTCATCGCCACCTAGGCTGATTCCCAAACACAGCCACATGCATAGTGCTGAGATAAACTTAGGTATGCAAGCACCTAGTGTATGGCCGATTGATTCCTCTGGGTATGTACTGAAGGAGGTACTGCTGGGTCATATGGTGGCTCTATTTTTGTGGTTGTTGTTTTGGGGCACCTCCATAATGCTGTCCACGACAGCTGGAGTCATCTACCTCCCCCCAGCCGTTCTTCCCACCCTTGTGTACTGTGTGCTTTCCAGATGGCAGCCATTAGGGTGAGTCTGAGTCTTAATTTGATTTGCATCCCCCAATAGCTAAGGATGAAGAACCTTCTTTTCTTCATATGTTCGCTAATCAGTCGCCTTTTCTTAACTGGACTATTAACTATTAGTTCTTTCAGTATTTACATCTCTGTCAGAAGAAAAGCTGGTAGGTTCTCTCCCATTCTGTAGGCTGCACCATCACGGTCTCCTTTCCTGTGTGGGAGCTGTTTGTTTCTTTATTTGGGTGCTAGGAGCTGAACCAGGACTTCAGACTCTCATCCACACACCCAGCCACCACCAGCCCCTTATTTCAATGCATTCCCCCTTGTCAAATTGTACTATCTCTAAGCTATTAGAGTCCTATTTACAAAGTCCTGCCTATGCCTATATTTTGAAATGTTTTCTTCTAGATGACTCAGAGTTTGGGGTCTAAAAGTTTTCAATCCATTTTTAATTGATTTTTGGGCAGGGTAAGAGACAGACATCTAGCTTCTGTCTTTAAAAGGTGGGTATCCAGTTTCCTTAGCACCATTTGTCGAAGAGGCTGTCTTTTCTCGGGGTGGAGAATCAGATGGCTGCAGCTGTGTGGGTTTGCTTCTGGGCCCTCTATTCTGCTCCACGGGTCCATGTGTCAGTTTCCAGGCCGGTCCCATGCTGGTTTGCTGGTGTGGCTCTGGAACCTAGGTCTGATATTGATACCTCTGCTGACTGCTGCCTAGAACAGCAGCAGGACTGCATACTTATCTATCATCCCTCAAAATAACCAGGGAGGCACAGACAAAGTACACACTTCCTCCAGCCCCAGTTCAGTATCTTACCAAGCATCCAAAGGCATTATAGTCTCCAGCTTCCCTCACAAAAGGGTCAGAGCCACCTGACTACCTCTGGCCAATGGGCAGAGTGTAAGCTATCTGCAGGTCAGATCATCGAAGAGGGTGTAAATGCTCCACATTCTCCCTCTTCTCCATCCACAGGGCGCATGAGACCTTGTGTTATAACAGCACAGCCCTGTGATGAGGTGACCTGGACCTCTGAGTTGCTGTTTGAGTGAACAAGTCAGCAGAATAGGAAGAAAGCACTTGTGTGAACACACCTGATATTCCCGGCTGTTTAGTTCCCAAAGCATTCTATCACATCTTGGATCGGCTTTTCAATTAACAAAAATTTGCGCCTGCTGTATACTCTACTCTAGGATAGGTCTTTGAGGAGACACAGAGGGAAGCAGAGAATTATTCTTTCATTCAGCAGAAACTCTTTAAGCACTGTGTACTCTTTGATCCTTGTCATCAGGATACTTAAAATCTCCATCAGGAGACAAAATTACACTTGCTAAGGGAAAAAGGCGAATGATGAATGCTGAACCTGTGGCCTCGCCAGCTCAGCAGGCTCCCCACTGACACAACTGGCAATGCGCTTCTCTGCTGAGTTCACTCTACTGTGGATTTCTAACTTCCTACCGTGGTGTGTGTCCTGTCTCTGTATGGGCACCCAAGGGGGCAGCTCACTGGACTGTGCCCCACTAGGCTACACAAAGTAGGTTCTCTCTGCCTGTGCCAGCTTCAGGCTGCCACATGCCCAGAAGCAAGGATGGCACCAGGCACACACTAAGCATCGTGTGCTTTCTCCTGGCATTCTTGCATCCTTACCCACTGTTTCTTACACTGCCAGGAACTTCAGTGTTCTTAGCTGCCCTTCGGACCCCTGGGCCTGTCTGCCCTGGGTTTACTTAAACAGAAAAAAGCAAAGCCTCACTGAGGTCAACACACCCTTCCAGAAAAGCTAGGGGGCTACCATATTTCTGGGCATAAATA
The DNA here is from genome assembly GCA_902168405.1 of Peromyscus aztecus. Taxonomy (NCBI): domain Eukaryota; kingdom Metazoa; phylum Chordata; class Mammalia; order Rodentia; family Cricetidae; genus Peromyscus; species Peromyscus aztecus. The sequence continues at coordinate 8,446 of CABHPQ010169790.1, forward strand.
AAAGGGGAAAATGTTCAGTTTACATACTGCCTGAGCCAGCTAGTGAAGTGAGTGCATATTCCTTAGCAACTTCCTACTGACTGATGTGTTAGCATCAGTACTATCAAGCATGAATGCATGACTCCCTAAGAAACCTAGGTACTATTGGGTACAAATCCTTCTTACAAGCCATTAAACTGATACAAAACATTCCATGATCAAAATGAGAGAGGGCATATTTTTCCAACCTGGGCAGGTTCACTCCTCCTTGGGCAACCTGGAGGTCACCCACTACCAGATCACCATAATGATGCCAAACTTAATGCAGACACTTGATTGACAATAGCATACTCAGCCCAGAACTCCTGGACTCCAGCAATTCTCCTGCCTCAGCCTCCTAAGCAGTTGGGACTACAAGTATGTGCCATCATGCCCTGCAAGAAAGGTTTCATATACATATATATACATATATAAAATACATATATATAATATATATATATTATATAAAAAAAATTTTTTTTTTGGTTTTTTGAGACAGGGTTTCTCTGTGGAGTTTTGGTGCCTGTCCTGGATCTCGCTCTGTAGACCAGGCTGGCCTCAAATTCAGAGATCCACCTGGCTCTGCCTCCCAAGTGCTGGGATTAAAGGTGTATACCACCACCACCACCACCACCACGCAAAAGGTTATATTTTTAATGTAAGATTTAATGTAATTTTTCTTGTGCATACTTGGGCTGCCCACACAGTGATAGAATACATACTATATGGTCCATACATTTTTCAGTAGCTCAAGAGAAAAGTCTATGTCTAAAATTAAGGTGCTTGCACTTGAAGAAAATGTGACATTTCATTATCACTGCCTTTTGATTCTAGAAGGCAGCCATCTTGTAAGCATCCCCTTCCAGACATAAAACTACCAACACAAACCCCAAATAACTTCCTGTTCCCCATAATCCTCTATATAGTTGGTGGTGTGAAGATTTAAGCTCAGCCAATTAGCCACCCACGACAGTCGAGTTAATCGCATAATCTCAGAGATGGTGCAGTGGAGTATGCGGTGATTCTCCTTTCTCTTTACAAAGCTCCAGCTAATTGTGAGGCTTGGGCAATGCTCCAGACGCAAAGGGCAGCGGGCTTTCAAGTCAGCAGCTGTGTCAGTGCTTATCGCCTTCCAGGGGCCACTGTTGCACAGAGGCTTCTTTAACAACTGCCCAAATACCCAAATTAGCCAACCATTGCTGATTTAGACCCAGGCTTACTGCTCTAGAGTAATGATGGGTAATCTGCGAGGTAAAAATGAAGACTCTGTCACATGATGGCTACACATTCAATTATGTGATCAGCAAATTAATGTCTGCTTAAAGGAAGTGTTAATCCAAACTGACATTTGACAATATGCTTCTCTCCTTAATAAGCTCTGTCTGTGAAGAGGAGAAAGGAGAGAGGCACAGTAGGAGACTCCTGGGAATGAGGGACAGGGGGTTCACAGAGCACACAGCAGCGGGGGACTGCGGCTTCAGCATCCCTTCACTCACGAGATACCCTTAAGGTATAAGCAATGGTGGCATCTCCCTGCCTAGGCAGGGCAAGGCAACCGACCTGGAGTGCATTTTCATGACCCTGCAGCTGAGTTCCCAGGGACTTTCCTAATATTGTGGAGTAGCTTCTACCTGGTGTGCATTTTCTTACTGGCTGGATCTCCCCAGACTGTCTACAGGACTTGCACTTTTTGTACAGGTGCACAGAAATACACTCCTGCTAGGGTGGGCACCATCGAGCTAGCTAACCCCAGCCCAACAATGATTCACCCAAGGAAGTAAAATTAGCTTCCTAATCCTCTACCATTCTCTTTCCTTTGAGTTTCTTCATTTCCAGTGGTTTTGTGTTTTCATGGTTACTGGCACCTATTTGCCATATTGATTTCTTACACAAGCCGGGGGTCATGTGAAATGGGCCGCCACCCCTCAGCCATCACTTCTTGATAGTGCTTTTGTACTTTATTTTTTTTTTCTGGAGCTGAAGACCGAACCCAGGGCCTTGTGCTTGCTAGGTAAGCCCTCTACCACTGAGCTAAATTCCCAACCCTGCTTATGTACTTTTTAAACAAAACTTCTCTGGAAGCTTACTGAATGGAAAACTGCATGCGTGCATGTGTGCATTGCCCTTGGCTCTATCAGCCAGTGACCTTAAATGTTGCAACCTCAAGAGTTCATTTACTGATGCTTCTGCTTCTTCTTGGTCTGGTCTCCCCAACCATTTACCAACAAACTATCAGGTTAATTACTTCAGGTCTCAGTGGATCAACCTTAATACACGAGACCAATAGGAGCCAGTCCTAATGACAGGAATTCAAAAGTCCTCAGGCAGAGGCAAGTGGATCTCTGTGAGTTTGAGGCCAGCCTGGGCTACAGAGTGAGTTCCAGGATGGGCTCCAAAGCTACAAAGAGATCCCTGTCTCGAAAAACAAAACAAAAAAATAAAATTTTAAATAAAATTAAATGGTAAAAATAATTTTTTTTTCTTTTTGGTTTGAGACAGGGTTTCTCTGTTTAACTGCCCTGGCCATCCTGGAACTCACTTTGTAGACCAGGCTGACCTCAAACTCACAGAGATCCACCTGCCTCTGCCTCCCAAGTGATGGGATTGAAGGTGTGTACCACCACCACTCGGCCTAATAAATCTTAAAAAAAAATTTAAAAAAAGGTTTTATATCTAAAATCCAGCCTCTCCAACAGACTGACTTTAGAACTGACTACCCCTCCTGCCTCCTTCTGAAGGTAATGCTGTAAAGAGCAGCGTCTGGTGCCTAGAAAGCAAACAGAACAATGTATGTGCCATTACTGTACTCTCTGACGGGAGACAGAGGGTCTAACCTGCTACCTCCTAGATACCTCATGGAGCTTCCCCAGCCTCGCTGCCATCCAGACCCGGGTGAGCGCATGGCAGACACCTGCACTTCCCCCTTTTCCTTTGTTTTTGGTGAGCCTTTTGGATGGCTCTGATGCACAGCGCCACAGTTACGAATAAATGATGCAAAGCTGTGAGATATGGTCGCATAGGTGCTTAATCCCAGCGCTACAGAAGGAAGAGGACGGAGGCCAGCCTGGCCTGCGAAGAGTTCCAGGTCTTCTGGGACTACAGTCAGACCCTGTCTCAGAAAAATCGGGGTTGGGGGTTGGGGGGAATACAGAGCAGTAATTTTCAAATCACACATGACCCTGTGAATCCACAATCCACAAGCTGGGACCCATGATTCTGAATGTTAACCTGTGACCAAGGTGCTGCCACTCATGCTCTGGCATAGATTAGAGATACAGGGATACAGAGATGCTGAGACATGGAGATGCAGGGACATGGAGAAGCAGAGATGCAGAAGCAAAGAGACACAGAGACACAGAGACAGAGACACAGAGACAAAGAGACACAGAGACAGAGACAAAGAGATGCAGAGACACCGAGACACTGAGACAAAGAGACAGGACCACATCCACCATGATCCCATTGGGATCCTTGGCCGCCATTCTCCATGAAACTCATCTCCCACCAACTGCCTCTACTAACTTCTTGTTGAGATGGTGTCTGCCTCTGTGGCCCAGGCTGGCTGGTAAATCCCAGGACTGCTCTTGTTCTCCTAAGTGCGGAGATTAGGGGAGTGAGCAACTCTGCCTGGCCTGTTCTCTTCCCCACAGTCAGACTCCTATTGGAAGACGCCATTTCTTCTCACCGTGAATTCCTCTGCTCACCTGTCTTGGCTGGCCCATCCGGATCAACGTCCGCATCACTTCACCCCCTTGCAGCTGCAGGACTGAATCCTGCCGGAGAGCACTGAAGAGCCTAAGTTGGTCCCACAAGCTTCTGCCTACATTTTAAAGCCTTGCCCAGGTACCACGCCTCATTCCCTAACCCAAGCTTTCGTCCTTCACAAAACCGACTTAACTTCACCCAGCTTCGTCCATTTTGTAAATTCTGTCTGACACCTTGGCTAGCCCGCTCCTGAAGGGCTGCTCCCCTCCAGCTCATGCTAGGGCAGTGGTTTGCAAGCCTGGCTGTTAATGACAATCACCTGGGACCACCCACCTCGACCCGCCCACACGTGGGGTGAAGTTTGAGGTGGGGCCTGGCAGTGTGGCCCTTGGGGAGCTACATCATTCCTAAGAACTAAGCAGAAGGCGGATTCCCCCAACTCTCCAAGATGGATCCCTCTGGTCGTTGCTAGAGGACAGAAAAAGAGAGTTTCTCTTCCGGGGTTGTTTCCGTCTAGGATGTTCCCAGCCATGAACTTAAGTTCCAGAAGCAGGGAGAGGCCAATGCTCAAGATGTAACAATTTCTCTTTCACTGGCCCCAGCCGTGGAGGCGGAATTCAGAGCAGCTGTCATCTCTATGCAGGGCCAATCACTGGCTGGCAGAGAACCTGGAGAAGCCAGCCCGGGAACCCCTCTCTCTGTGGCCCCGCCCTTGTCTCAACAGGTCACCATTTTCAACAAGCCAACTAAAATGTAGCAACTTCAACAGTTTACAAGACAGAAAACTCAAAATTGCACAAGGAAACTTCTGACTGTATTCTCCGTAAGTAAGCCCCACCTAACATGAGCTTAAGCTGAACACCCAGGCTTACTAAATCTGGAAAATTAATGAAAACTAAACTCAGTAGGAAAACACAGTCAGACACTGTAAACAAGCAGACTTTATGCGGAATGGAAGCCAGGCAGAAAACAGCTGTAGCGACGGCACAGAAGTCCTCAGGGGCCGGGTGTGCCTGTAAAGGAAAGCGTCCTACCTGATCAGATCTGGCTCTGCACCCTCGTTCTTAAACGATGCCAGGAGCAGTCGCTCTCGGGTGACAAGGTCATCCAGCAGGTTCTGTCTTCGATCCCCCTCCAGTTGTGTTCTGCAGACGCTTGTTAAGGTCCAACAGTGGGTGGCTTAGCTCACGTTCCCTATGACTTTATTAACTCTGCGAGTCACCTGCAGCCACTACGGGCTCCACCCGAGACCACCCAGAAGAGGCTGTTTTCTTTTCCTGACTTCCATCCTTCAGGTGAAGACTGTACCGCAGTAGATGGATGCAGAAACGTGACACAGATTGCTGTTTGAGTCCTTTCACTGAAAACTACACCCGGAAAAGCTCTACTTTGTTTCTTTTGCCAGTGAGCAGGAGACCAGGGCCAGGGCAATCCGGCTGCAGGAGTCCTTAGGCTAGAGCTACAGGTGTTAGCTTTCGGGGATGTCTGCATACTCATCAGTCCCCTAAAATGGGGCCTGCTGGGATGAGGCTTGCCGAGGAGGAGTGAGGCCTCCTGTGACTGATTCCTAGTTAATCAAAAACAAACCCAAAACACCCTCCCTGAGAAGCCTAAGGTTTGGAAAGGGGGAGGGGGGCTCCACCCTATATAATAGCTCCAACAGAGGCTTCCTGAAGGCTGTTTTTATGCAACTGTGTTCTCTAAAAGCTGTTTCTGGCAGCTCATTAGTTTAAAAGTACTATGGATCTTTGTGGGAAACTACAAACGAGTTGTATCTGACTTGTGTTAGTCTAGTAAATGTGGCAGACTGGGGGTGAGGAGGGCTGAGCTCACCTTTGGAGCCGGCTGCTCCTTTATGGTGTGCGTGTGTGCACGTGTGCGAAAGACACACACACACACACACACACACACACACACACACACACACACACACACGCACACCAAAAAAAAGGAAACAAAATGTGAAAGAAGAAAACTCCACCACAGTTCAGGGTATAGGAAGTCAACAGTTTTGAAAGGATCTGTCTGACTTCAGACACAAAAGGAAAACAAGCCACTTCAAATCTGTTGTATCTGGCTTTCATTTTTTTTTTTTTTTTTTTTAAACCACATGGCTGTTTCATCAGATCTGAAGGGCTGGCAAGGTGAAGCAGGGCTGGTCACTGATACCAATCCGAGCAACAACAGAAAACACGAGAGACAGCTGCTGGAGATTACAGAGTCTCCTCTCTTTAAAGGGGCTGGCAAGATGGTTCAACAGGGAAGGGTGCTTGCCACCAAGCCTGAGGACCTGAGTTTGATTCCTGGTACCCTATGGTAGAAGAGAACTGACCCCTTCAAGGCCTCTAACTGCCACAGCACACCATGCTATGAGTGTGCCCACACGGGCATATCACACGTACACAAATAAATAAATGTAATAAAAAAATGTTAAAGGGGCTACAAAACGTTGTGTTCAGGCCCCAAAAGTTTCTGCAAACTTGACAGAACCAAGGATTAAACTCATTATTGCCTGTGAGGGAAAAGCACGGCTCAGGGATGTACCAGTTCTGCTGTTAATTCTGTACAGGAAAGTGCTGGCTAGCTAGTGGAACAGTAAACAAATCCGGGCAAAAAACCTCCCTCAGTAACGGAGTTATTAGAAAAACCATAAATCTCCTAAACCCGAGCCTTTGAGCCGTAGTCACTCTGCATATTAAAAAATAATAATAATAAATGAATTCTCTCAACATCCCAGCATGCCACACTTCCCTGGGTCAAATCACTTTTCCATTTTCCACTGACGGCAGTGGCAGTCACCAAGCACCCCATCTTGGAAATCATGAAGTAGCAACTGTAGCTAAGAAACAGAAACCTCAAATATTCCTCTTCTTTAATAAAAAGGGCCAACAGGAGCCTTTCGATCAGTGCCAATCAAGAACGAGTATCTATGTCTTTCAAATTATTGATAATCTGCCAATAAAGCAGGGAGCTTTCATTCAATTAAACAAAGTTCCTTGGGTGACAGACAGGGAGAAAACAGAAGCTGCAACAAGAATTACACAGAACAAGACAAAATGGACATTCGAAATTGCAGGGCTCTTGGTTGGGGCCCAATATCAGCTAGCCTCGCCTACATGCTCTGCTCAACTTCCCAGTCAACCGTTCACTCTGTAGAGATTTCAGTATCCAACCACTCGTGCAAACACACACTGGACATGTGCTGAACCAAAATCCCGTGTTAAAATTATGCACAAATTCAAATGGCTCTGGAATGTAAACATTAAAAGATAAAATTGTGGAAGCATTATTAGGAGGATACATAGGGGAATATTCTAATAATCTTGAGTGAGAAAAATCTTTCCAGAAAAGAATGAAAATCTACAGATATTAAAGAAAAACCTAGAAGCTAAGCTGTGACTACATAATTCGTGTGTGTGTGTGTGTGTGTGGTATATACTTGCATGAACAGTAAGTACATGGGCACAGAGAAACCAGAGGCCTGTCTTGGGTGCCTTCCTCTATTGCGTTCCGCTTTATTTTTGAGACAGGGCCTCTTGCTGAACCCAGAGCTCACTGACTGACTCAATTGTGGAGGCTCCTGGGTGAGGGCTGAGAGTCTGAACTCAAGTCCCCAAGCTTGCCTAGCAGAGGCCTGGTCCACTGGGCCATCTCCCCGGGCCAACTCTATAAAAGTTGAAGTCTCTGAAAAATAAAATTATTAATGACCAAAAGTAGGCAAAGGACATAAAAAGAACAAAGAAAGGGGCCCTGAAACCTCTAGGGGAAAGACGGCTGCATGTGAGTAAAAGAAACACAAACTCTAAACCACCAATTGACAGTTATGAGCTGCCAATGCTCTTAACCTCCGAGCCATCTCTCCAGCCCCCCAAAACAATAATAATAATAATAATAATAATAACACCTCTAAAGGTACACTCTGAAATCTAACAGACACAAGTTACAGATTTAAAGTCATGCTCAGAATGAGCCACCACTAGAGACCAATGTGGAAGGCAGCATGAGCTGGTGACCGGGTCTGCAGATCAGTCACTGAAGACGCCTGACACTACAGGAGCCACACGGATCCCCTAGGCCAGTTCTCGGTGTTTTCCTGACTGCAAATGGAGAGCTACACAACAGTCTGTCTAGGCTACAGCCCATCTTTCGGCCCTGCACCAGGGCTTCCTCCTCTGCGCTTGCTGGGCACTAAACATCCAGGGCTTCCTCCAGCCCACGGTTGCCGGCACTGCTCACTGCCTCTTACCATGGCGTTCAATCCTGTTTCAATCAGTACACCAGGTACAGCGGGAGCATCCCTAACCCCAAATCCAAACTCTCCAGCGCTCTGAAAGTCGTTAACTTTGGACCACTTCATCAGGAGACCACAGGTGGAAAATTTCACAGCGTGAGTCTTTGTTTCATGCACAAAATTGTTTCAAATCATCTATAGAATTACTCTATGCAACGTGTAAAATACACACACATTTCATGCTTACACTTGAGTCCCCTTCCAAGATGTCTCATAATGCACATACAGCTATTCCTAAACTGAAACACTTCCAGTCCCATGCATTTTTGACAAGGAATACATCCTAGTATGCCAATTCAGAATATCCCTAGAGACTCCCGCCTTACCTTGGAAAACTACACAATCAGCCACTCTGCCTCTTGGTTTAATATTTCATTTTAGCATACTGAAACAACAGGCCCCCCAAGGAGATAGATGGAGGGGAGGTGGAAGACTAGAGAACTGTGCCGTCTATGATCTACGCCGCAGACATGTGGCCACACCTGTGACAGCGAGGTAGAGTGAGGAAGTGTAGACCAGCTGTGTCTAAGGCTAAGAAGGGTAAATAGAACAGAGGACTCAGTTGGGGGCTGGTGCCTCTTCCACTAACATGGTGAGTAACAAGCAAAGTCAGAGAACAGACAGATAGGAGGACGTTAAACTAACTGCCACGGCGCTTGGCCACCGGTGAGGTGATTTTTCATGTAATCTGGTCAACTCATGGAAATGTAAGATCTGATCTCATTATGACCAACTCCTACTACCCATGTGCCTAAGCCCAGCTTCTCTGCTGCCCGGGCACAGCACTGCACCTACTGGTATCCTTAAGAAATGCAACAAACGCAGACAAAGCCGTTAGAAAGTATTTTCACAGGACTTATCTTTCGGCAACCACTAGTGTTTAGTCTTGGGATTGGCAGGATGGCTCAGTGAGTAACGGTGCCTGCTACAGAGTGTGAGGACCTACGCTCAATCACCAGAGCCCTCACAGTGGAAGGCGAGACCTCCATACACACACACACACACACACACACACACACACACACACACACGCACAAGATAAAAATGTAATTTAAAAACCGTGAGAATTTAGCCTTGATCTTGTGACTTGAGACCCCTGGAGAAGGAAGCCTGCAATTGTTCCTCCATGCTGTCACAGGGAAGCTGTGAGCAGACAGCTTAGGAATTGAGAGGCCAAGAGAGTCTCACGGCCCACTTTAAAAAAATCGTTTTTAGATGTATTTTACCTGTACGACCATTTTGCCAGCATGTATGTAGATGCTCTACATGTGTCCCTGGTGCCCTTGTAGGTCAGAAGAAGGCACTGGATCTCCTGGAACTGGATCCCTCATGTGGGTGCTGGGAACTAACCCATGTCCTCTGCTAGAGCAGCAAGTGCTCTTAACCACTGAGCCACCTCTCCAGCTCCTCCTCACTTAGTGTTTGTCAATTAACAAAGTCAGTAAGGCACTGGGAGGCTGGACCGGCCTGATTAATACTGATGAGTAGCTTGTTTTCTTACATTTATTTATTTGTGTATGTGTTGTACAAGACTAGTGCAGACATCAGAGGACCACCTATGGAAGACAGGTCTCTTGTTCCACCGTATGTGTCCTGGGGATCAAGCTCAGGCCATCATTATTTGCTGAGCCACTTCAACAGCCCTGAGGACTATCTCAGTGATGGAAGGGGCTAATCCCACAAGGCACTTTAAAAAGACTTCTTCAACTTTCCAAAGCAGGATTAGTCCCACCTCTGAGATAATGAAACTCAAGCCCATGGAGGCTCAACTGCTCTCTGGCCTCAAGGGTCAGAGTTGGCCCTCTGCCTCAGCTCTGTGTGGTCCCCAAGACAGTGTGGATCCCTCAGCACCACGATCCCAGACTTCCAAGTGGGAGAGCAGCTACCAGTTACACATTTGGCCACGTATGGAATGGATGTTCAAAGGGGAAAAAAAAATCAACAACAAACAAAACGACCTACTACTGTGGAGAAAAATGACAAGATTTTAATACCAAAACCTGCAAAGAGATCTAGTGACAGACTATAAATGATAAATCTCTCCAAACACAAGCACCATGTTCTTATTTTTCCCATGTTCCCCGATGCCACTGAAAACTATCACTGAGTCAGTATCAGAGAACTCCAGCTCCACTGCAAGCCCATCGATGCTTCTAGAATCCCCACAGCTCTCTGCTCCCACAGTCACTCAGGCTTATTACACAGTGATTACCACATCTACCCACCCACCCATCATTTTCCCTAAAATACATAGTTGAGGACCACTAAGAGATTTCTAAAAAATTATCTGTACAGGCCCTCTCCTAAGGCACCAAAATACCTTTTGATACCGAATATGTTTGCAAAAAGGTTGTTTTCACTCTCCTATAAAATGGTAAAGGCCAGGTCCAGAGAGATGGCTCAGCAGTTAAGAGCACTTACTGCTCTACCAGAGGACCTGAGTTCGGTTCCCAGGACCCACGTCAGGAAGCCCTCCACGGGCACTAGCACACACTCACATTTTTTTAAAAAGGTAAAGGTGCTGGTTTTGAAAGGCTCACAAAGGACGAGCTCCATGAAAAGCCAGTAGAGAATATTTTTAGTACTACATGAAATTCCACACAAAGCCTCCCACAGCACAAGCTATTCTTGCAACCCGGTAAGGCAAGGGAAAGAAAAGCTGGAAACAGAAGTGAATGTTTTGCTGCGCACGGGGGCTCACAAAGGCTGAGAAGTAGAGGGACTGCCTAAGTTTAAGGCTAGCCTGAGCTACATTGTCAATTTTAGGCCTGCCTGGGCTACAGGGTGAGGTTAATTAACTGTTTTAGAGATGTATCGAGCAGAATTGAGCACCCTGACTGCAGGACTCTATCTTATTGATCAATTACAGGCTAATGGAGTCAAAGCGTACAACTCTCCTTTTGAAAAACAAAATAACAGCAAAACCACTTTTCATGAAAGAACATGACATCTCCTGCCTGAGCTCCTGAATCTACCTGTCTAGAAAGGAACTTTCAGAGGACTGATCCTTCCAGTATCTCCTGGTAGTTTCTGAAGAACTTCATGAATACAGGAGGACAAAAACATGATGAAGGTAGTACCATCAATTCTCAAGCAGCACAGTGAGGAAACATCTGCTCAAATATTCAAAAGTTAGCCAGTGCCGGGTGTGGTGGTGTTCACCTTTAATTTCAACACTCAGGAGGCAGAGGCAGGCAGACCTCTGTGAATTCCAGGCCAGCCTGGTCTGCATGGCGAACTAAGCCAGAGTTACACAGTGTCTCAAAAAAGAAAAGTCACCTAACATTAATTGTTTTCTAGAACAGCATTTAAAAGTCCCCCTATCTGGGCTAGAGAGACAGCTTGATGGTTAAGAGCATTCGGGTCTCTGCACATATACTAAACAGCTCACAACTGCCTCTAACTCCAGTTCTAGGGAATCCAACACCCTTTCTGGTTTTCTCAGGCACTATGCACACATATACACACAAATGCAAATACATAAAATTAAAATAATTTTAAAGAGCCATTCTATTGGTGATTTGTGGCCATTTTTAACTAAGGATCACATATATCCTAAGATATAACTAATACGCCATGGTGAACAGAACACTGCTTCACCTTTATGAAGAAGAAGGCTCTCGTGGATCTGTGTGACAGCAGGAAGCAGTTGTCGAAGGCCAAGGGGACAGGTGACTATGTTACCTCTACTAAAGAAGAATTCTGCTTCGAACAACACACTTGGGGCCAGATAGTCGTGGGTTCGAATCTGACTCTTGTATCCCTAGCTGTCGGGTCCTGGGAAAGTTACTGAGGTATCCAGGATTCCCCTCTATAGTATAAAACTCCCTGCTGGGATGCTGGAATCTCTCCACCTGTATCTGTGACACGAGGTGCCAAGGTTGACCTGGCCAAGTTACCTTTTTTATAAAGAAGAAAAGAAGTCGCCAAAACCAAGCATATAAAGTAATTAGAACTGATGAGCTTCCATCTGAAATAACTTAAATCTAGAGGAAGACTTGAGTTGTTAAAAATGTGTAAGAGGAAGGATGTTGGAGAAATGGAAGACTGAAAGATGTTGCCTGGGACTGGAGTCATAGAGCACGTGCTTAGCATGTCCAGGGCTCTAGGTTCAATACCCCGCCCCGAACCAGCTAACAAACAAAAAGGTTGATAATACTACTGAAGTCACCACTATCTTTTTCAAGCTAGCAAAAGGCTTCCCTGAAAACAGGTTTAGGAGCGCCCCCATGTGGTGTATGATCTGAATGTCACCTTCTCTACCTGCAAAGCTCAACCACTGGGGGGGGGGGGGGGGGGATTATTTTTAAAAGCTTTTATAATCCAGTTGAGTTTTTTTTTTTTTTAATTTGCCTAGGAAATATCAAATTATCAATATTCGTGTTCTTACAAATCTTTTGGATGTTTTAAATAATGAGGCCGGTGTATTTGGTGCGTAGTGCATACTAATACGGTAGTCTGGGACATTATTCTGAGATCAACACCAAACCAAAAGTCCATTATAACAGATGGTCAGACTGAAAATGTTTGGGAAAATGAGGCCAAATACTACACTCTCAGCACTCTCTGTCTACTGTCTAGCAGGGGCTACTAACAGGGAACAGCTCCTGGGTTATATATGTCTCTTGTTCTATGGGTCTAGCGCACACACACACACACACACACACACACACACACACACGTGTCTAACTGCTATAGTGTGCTATATATACATGTATACATATATATAGTGGATTATAATTCATTATCTTAATGGAAGTTAGCAAACAGGTACTAACTGCCCATGAGATAATATTTAGCTACCTTTCTAATGCATGCGCCATGGGTTACACTAAAATGATTTGGTGTACCTTAAGCACATGTGTAAACCTCCCAGTACTGACTTCTGAAAGAAGAGAAACGAGCCCCGCCCACTGGAAACCACTCAAGGTCTAGAGATTAAGACCTGTTGACTCGGGTAAAATAAAAGCTCTTTATGTAACAGACTAACAGGGCAGTAACAAATGATACCACATGGAGGGTAAAATTACAAGTCAGAATAATCCAACTGCGTTTGAAAGAAGGCCCCCATTGTTTACTAAAATTAAACTTTTATTTGAAACCTCAGCAGATTAATAATTAAACATTTGGAAGACCATGCAACTAAGCCACGCCAACCTGCCTGCTAACATAAAAGGGTTCATTTGGGAGAAAACGTAATTTTGAAACACCTTTAATTGTTTTTTCAAATAAGCTGTATTCCTACATTTTCCCACATTTAAAGCCAGGATATATAATTTCCTCTGACACCCAAAATCAGGTCTTTGGCATGAATTACAACAATTTAAAGACACACACTATGGGGTCAGTTTGCAACTCGGTATAAACCAGTTTTAGAGAATTAGTTCAGGTAACAGGTCCACTGTGAATTTCTTTTTAAAATGTTTGTTTTGAGATGGGGGCTAGGGGGTTGGAGTAGGGTAGGGTTTCTAATTATGTAGCTCACGTTAGCCTCAAACTCCCTGTGTAGCCCAGGCTGGCCTTTAATGTTCTATCTTGCTCAGTCTCTTCAGTGCTGGGGTTACAGATGTGTGCAACCACACACAGCTCAAAACCTGCTTGAGTACCTGACATCTCACCGGAGGTTAAGAAGGCCCAGCTTTCTTTAACCAAGTCCCAATACACTCTTCACCCCCAAAGCTCCCAAACTAGGGGCACTTATCTCTGTCCCTGAAAGAATGAAGCAAGCAAGCCATATCTCAGTAGTCTACAGGTGGATTTTTACAAAACAAAAAAGACATGCAGCTTCTACTGTTATTGGCCAGAAAGCAGGTTACTAAATCTCCTGAGGGCTGAGATGTTGCTCTGCTGGTGGAGCGTTTGGCTAGCGTGCACAGGGTCCTGGGTCCCATCCCCAGCACCTCACAAAACTGGGTGTACTGGAGTATGCCTATACCTGAGTTCTCAGGGGGTGAGGGCAGAAGTTCAAGCCATCCTTGGCTACAAAGTAAGTACAAGTCCAGCTTCGGCTACTGAGACCCTGTCTCAAGGGGGAAAAAAAAAAGTTCTGGAAAATCCACCAGGGAATCACTGTTGAGGATTATCATGGAAGTCCTGTGGTTGGAGCAGCGGCTAGCCATCCTCAAGGCACCAGAACAGTGCGCAGCTCTACACACAGAGCACTGACAGAGAGCGTGAGCTTCCTGTTGGGACAGGGTTACACCCCGACAAATCCATCCCTTAGGTGGGTCTCACCTTGCCAGCACACTCACTGTGAATAAGCAGTGAACAGACACTTACAACAGAATTCAAGATTAGAGGCAACAGTGTGGAGACCAAGTCCTCCTTGAGCTGTGGGAAACTCTGAGTGGCCCAGACTCCTTCCTCTCTTAAATAAGACTGTTTCTCCTCCCACTCCAGGGAAGGTGGACACATTTACATGGATACATCTGACGTGTTGATACAGCTCTTAGCAGTAAGTCCTTCAAAGTGTCGATCTTTACCTTCAGGTTCTTCAACAAAGTTCTGATTGTCAGGGTAAGCTGCAAAGAAGAGAACACAGCCTGAGTCCACCATCCAGAGGGGTAGCATCTGCTAAATTAGAAAGGAAGGCCTGGGAGACAGGCTCAGGGTTGTAAAGTTCTCAATGGCTTCCTGGTCTAGCCACCCACCTGGAGCTTGTACCCATAGTGTACCTGCCCAAGGCGACCTAGTCCACATGGGAACACAGCTATGGAATGGAAGTTGTCAGCTTGCATTCATTGTCAGCTGGAATTCTGTCCCCAGAGCTTCCACAGGCTGTATTTTATCCACCCTGGAGCCATGCAGGAAATTGTGTTCCCTCAGTCCTTGCTCAACAGCAAAACCCCACGGTTCCCTCAACCATGCTTCAGATGACAAGGTGTCAAGTCCTATTACTGTTCTGACCGGTCCCAGAACACTCTGGGGTATTTATAGCTCATGTGAACACTGGGGAGTACATGCTCTTTTTCCATGAGAGGAATGTTAACCATGCATGATTCTTCTTCCAGGACTAAGGGAATTGTCTCCAGTCATCCTAAAAACCCAGAGGGAATGTCTGTCCGTGACTGTAAAGATGAAGAAGAGGTGGGGAGAGCCCCTCTCTGACATTTGAAATGTGAAGAACAAAAGTACCCATTTAAATGGAAACATATTTGACCATGGATGAAATGGGAGGAATATTAAAAAGGCAGAACGCCACTGTTTTCACTGCGGCTTGCTAAAAGTAGCAGTTATGCTGGGCATGCTGGGGTACGCCTGCAATCCCAGCACTGGAGAGGCAGGAGGATCCCTAGGACAAGGTCAGCATGTCTACATAGTGAGTTCAAGGTCAGCCAAGGCTACATAGTGAGACCCGGTCTTAACAAAACAACAACAAAGTAGCAGTGTATAACTCAGGGAGAGGCAGGAGGCCCTCCTCTGATAAGCAAGGTCGCTGTGTCAAGCAACTGTCCCTGTCCAATGTCAGCAGTCAGGAGAAGCCTGACCAACACCCCAAAAAACCAAAGGAGCCCCCCACAGAGTTGATGGGGAGCTGAGGGGAAGCAGTCCTCCATGTATTCAAAGAACAAAGACAAGAATGAGCAGAAAGTATACCAGCTGGGTGCTGTAGTTCACACCTGTACCCTACCTGGGAGGCTTCAGCATCAGGGCCACCTGAATCCAGGAACAGGGGTGGGGGTGGGGTGGGGGGGGTGGAATGGAGGGGAGTGGCAGCCTGGGCAACAAAGGAAGACAGCCCCCAAACTCTTTCAAAAAGACACCACACATAAAACACACACACACACACACACACACACACACACACACACACACACACACACACGGAGAAAAATAAATGTAATTTTAAAAATTTTAAATCATGGCATAAAATGAAATGTCAACCAAAAAGAGAATAGTCTAGAAACTAATTTTATTGTAATGCCAAAGGTGATCATTTCTTAGTATTAAGATTTCAAATTTTATAAGAAAATAATCTTTGCCAGAGCTACACGGCTTCACAGAGAAACCCTGTCTTTTTTTTTAAGATTTATTTGTTTATTATGTATACAGTGTTCTACCTACATGTGTCCCTGCAGTCCAGAAGAGGGCACCAGGTCTCATTACAGGTAGTTGAGAGCCACCATGTGGTTGCTGGGAATTGAACTCAGGACCTCTGGAAGAGCAGCCAGTGCTCTTAATCGCTGAGCCATCTCTCCAGCCCCAAAACCCTGTCTTAAAAAACAAAAAACAAGCCGGGTGGTGGTGGTGGTGGTGGTGGCGGCAGCGAGACAGGGTTTCGAAACCCCCCCCCCCAAAAAAAAAGAAAGAAAGAAAAGCCAGGTGGCGGTGGTGCATGCCAGAGGCAGAGCCTGGCGGATCTCTGTGAATTCGAGGCCAGCCTGGTCTACAGAGCAAGATCCGGGACAGGCACCAAAACTACACAGAGAAACCCTGTCTCGAAAAAATAAAAACAACAACAAAAAAAATCTTTGATAATCAAGAGAAAAATTCCTTTGTTATAATTAAACAGAAACTTCCAGAACAAAGAAAAACAAATGCAAAACCCGGTTCACACTTTAGCCAACCCAACCCCAGACATAAACACTGACTTAAATCACTGAAAGACAAACAGACAAAAGACCCGCGCACCAATCCCACTCCAGGATGACAAAGACTCTGAAAACATCAGCAGACTCAGAACTGCATTAAGAGGACAAGATGCTGCCAGGAACGAGAATTTAGTCTTGCAAGTTAAGAACGGTTTAGTGCCAGAAAACCTCAAGAGACAGCTTATGGTGTTAATGACTAAAGATAGAATAAACATGTGATTAGTACAGTGTGGGGAAATTAAAAGTAAAGCAGAAAGAAAAGCTAAGAATAGACACTATTGTCTATTTAACTGTGATCTAGAAGTTCTTACTAAAGGAACAAGACTAAGAAAAATATGGAAGGGCTTAAGGGAGCTTCAAGTATTATTTGCAGACAGAGAATAATGGACTTGGGAAAGTTAAAGAGAATCAACTTAGGGCTGGGGAGAGATGGCTTAGTCAGCAGAGTGCTTTGCCATGCAAGCAGGAAGACCTGAGTTTGAATCCCAAGCACTCGGGTAAGAGGCCACGTGTGGTGGCAATCCCAGCACTGGGGTGTAGGGATAGGAGGATTTATGGGGCTTGCTAGCCACCTAATCTACTCAAATTGGTAGATTCCAGGTTCAATGAGAAATCCTGTGTCAAAAAAAAAAAAAAAAAAAAAAAAGTAAAAGAATTCAGTACAGTGATCAAGCCTGGCATGGCGCCTCACACCTACTAACCACACCAGCACTTGGGACGTAGAGGATGGAGGCAAGAGGGTAAGGAGCCCAGGGCCAGCCTGAGCTACAACAGGAATTCCAGACCAGCCTGGGTGTCAGTGAGATCCTGGGAGTTAATTAGTAAACTAAATGAAACTTTTAAAAAACAAAAAATAGTAATAATACCAACAAAATCTAAAACAATATGTAGATCGGTTATGGCACACGATAACTATGCCGTAAATACTGCTGCAAGAGGGCACAAAAAGGAAGCACTAAGTATTATTTAAAAAGCCAAGTCAGCGGCGGTGGTGCACACCTTTGATCCCAGCACTCGGGAGGCAGAGCCAGGCGGATCTCTGTGAGTTCGAGGCCAGCCTGGGCTACAGAGAGTTTTCTCTGTGTAGTCAGGGGAACCCTGTCTCAAAGAACCTACCCTACACACAAAAAAAAAGAAAAAATAAGTCAAAACTCTCCTCAAGCCATAAATGCACTAAACATCTATTCAAAATTCATGGGGAATCTTGTTATTGATAATTAAGACACAACACAAATTTTTTTCAGTGATATTTCATAAAATTACCCTGAAATGTCAAACATCTGTAATCCCAGTGCTTGGGGGACTGAGGCAGAAGGATCATGGTTTAAGATTAGCTTGAACTACACAGCAAGTTCCAGGCTAGTCTGGGCTACATAGCAATATCCTGACTCAAAAATAAATAAACAGAATTACAAATGAGAATAAAAATAAGACAAATGAGATGTATGCAAAATAAAGGGGCGTGCATATCATATTGTATACATGATAAAATGCTTGCAGTCATTTCTTTGATTTGTTGTTTAACCTGTTTGTTGTTGAGATAAGATCTCCCTCCCCAGCCTAAACAATTGGATAAGGAGTTATCATGAACAAAATACAAGGGGCTTGGTGAAGTGTTTGTTGCACAAGCCTAGGAACTTGTGATTGATCCCCAGCAGCCAGGCACAGCAGCATGCGTCTATGTGGCTGTAACCCCGGCACTGGAAGGGAAGGGAGACCAAAAGACCCCTGGAAGAACTGGCCAGTCTAGCCAAGTCTGTCGGTGTGGTGGGTTCCGGGTTTAATGGCAGACCCAGCCTCAAAAAGGCAAGGTGGAAAGTCATGGAAGAAAACCACCAGTGTCAACCTCAGGCCTCCAAACACACACAAACACCCATGAACACACACACACACAACACACACATCCAAGAGGATGACGCCAGCAGCTGCCAACAGTGTGAATACTGCAGCTGTATACAAAGTCAGTGAATGAAATATAGACCATTTTATATCTTAGGGGAGTAGTCATAATTTACCAAATGGGGAGAAAATAAAATTAGATACAACATACCAAAACACACTCCAAAGATTCATGCCCATGAACTTGCCCATGCGCACACGTGCACACAACACACACACACACACACACGCACGCACGCACGCACGCACGCACGCACGCACACACACACAGCGTGCCCCAGATCTAGAAATGTTTTCAGACCTCAAAGTTCAGCGCATTAACTCTTCTGCAGAGTTACCTTAGGTGTCTTTTCACCTCTTCTTTCACACTGATTCCGTTGTTGGATTTTCTCAGCAATTTCTTGGGCAATTTGGCAAGTAGAATCGTATGTGGAGAACCTGAAATCAAAGTCACACAAAGAGAAAGAGGTTTAAATTT
>CABHPQ010169791.1:7248-53219 GCA_902168405.1 Peromyscus aztecus
GTGTGTGTGTGTGTGTGTGTAGTCTGTGCCTGTATACAAGGGTTAGCGTGCAGGTGAGTGCCCTAGGTCTGTCTTGGTGGTGCAAGAGTAAGGGAAGGATTGCTTGTCAGTCTTATTCCTCACTGAGACACTATAGGTCCCGAGCTGGGACAGACAGCTTCAGAATGTGACTTACCAGGCAAGAAGAATTGGGCTGATTCTCTGCCACCACGGAAAGAGATCCTGAAATGATAAACTTGTACACAAGATTGGGAACTTACTATGGGTTAGGCATCAGCATACTCTTCCTTAGGAATCTGATTCTGAGAGCAGATAGTCTCTCACATACAGACTTACTTATGGGGACCCCAGCTCTACAATGGTAGAAAACGTGTGTGTACTGACTGGCTAAGGGACAGTGATAGGATAATCTGGACTTTAGGATTCACCAGAACAGGTTTTAAAGTCTAGTTTGAAACTTACATGATCTTTGGTGAGTTAATAACCTAAGTCTTTATTTCCTCATCTGAAAACATTCATATCGTTTTAGGCGTCATTGTTACAACTTATGCCTCATATGTACTGTGTCTTGTTCATAGTACTCAATTGATGTTACCCCATTTCCTGCTGTTTGTTTACACATCTTCACCATCTGTAACTTTCCAGGGTCTATATCAGGATTCATGAGGTGTGGGCCTCTGGAGGGAAGAGGAAAAGGGTGCTGACTCCTCTGGGTGTTCAGATAGGAGTTCAGCATTAGTTCTTCCTGTTGCATGCCTGAATGGGTTCTGTTCAATCATGTAGACAATGAGTCTCGGATGCTGAGCATCATACAAAGGGAGAATTTCTTGCCAATATTGGTGCTCTGCAGGCAATGTGGCTGAGGGATCACCTGCCATTGTTTGCCCAGTGTGATAACAGTGGTGGTCTGAGAAGGAGCAGCTAAGATTTCACACAGTCTGCTATCTGCTGGGTTCTACTTGAGGTGCTTTAAGACATGGCTCTGTTGAGAGAAAATCCACATCTTACCATTCATTGATTTGAAGTATGCAATCCCAGTATTTTTAGTATATTTATAGAGTTTTTCAATCTAAGTCGAGAACATTCTCATTATCCCATACCCAGTAGCAATCTTGTCCATATCTTCCTTTCTCCATCTAACACTACTGTTATTTCCTTTTAAAAGATGGGCAAAATCTAGGTGTAGGAGAGATACCATTTTCTTCAGCAGTGTAGCCCCCAGTGAGCTGCCATGCTCCAGGAAACACCCTGTCACACATGCTCATACAAGCAACCCTAATTAAACTCAGTGGGTCAAAAGAAAAAACAAACACCACGAAAGTAGGAGGTGGACTAGTTGGGGAAAAACAGGGGTCAGTAGGAGTGGGGAGAGGGGTGAAAGAGAGCAGTGGGGGTGAATGCAATCACAATATATTGAGCATATGTGTACAATTTTAAAAGTGAATAAAACAAATTTGAAAATACAGGCAGAATGAGGCTTATGGACTTCAAATAATTCACTCAAAATCATCAAGCAAGTAGCAAAGCTTGAGATCAAAGCCAGGTAGCTTGACTTCAGACTCAATGTCTTAGCCTTCATCCTGTGTTCCCACTTGGGGCAGAGGCATAGTTACCTAAAATGAAAAAATATTTGAGTTGCTTCCCTTCCCAGGAAAATGTCCTATTTTTTTCTGTCATTGGAGAAACAAGTCTCAATTTCACAGCCTTTCCCTTATAGAAATGTGTTAGGAAGCAAGGGCGGAGAGTTGGATTTTCATGTTCTTGTTAGTCCTCTGGAGAGGTTCCTTTGCTCTGGAGGAGGGCATGGGGAATGGACGGAGACTAGGAAGACAGAGCTGGAGTGAGAAAGTGACAAGGAACAACAACAAGGGAAGACAGTTGTGACCTGAAGGGCCAGCAGGGCAGTTGGGATGTCAGGGCACTTCCTGGTGTTCACCAGCACTCAGGGGAAGCTAGCAGGACACAGCATGCCAGTGAGTAGCTGTGACACTATGAGATGTTTCAACACAGGTCTATCTACAAGCCCAGGGATCTGTAGAGGGTTGGGAGAGAGAAGAAGGTTGAGGTCCATGTCCAGGTCAGTTCAGAGTCCAAAGAAACTGCAGCCTTGAAGGATGAGTCATGAAGAGGACTGAGTCATGAACATGGGTCAGAGCAAGAGGGAACAGGTTCTCTGAAGGATACATCCTTATGGTTCTGCAGGTTTGTGAGGCTATGGGGATGGCAGAGTGCCAACCTGTTTTCTTTTTATTGTCTAGGAAAGGTTGGCATTGGTCGACTTCTAAGATCCTTCTGGAGTTTGGATATTTATGGAAAAATGTATTTGAGTCACACGTAGGTGAGGGAAAAACAAAAAGGAAAGGAAGTTGGAGAAGAGCTGTGTGTGTGTGTGTGTGTGTGTGTATTGGGGAGGTACCAGGAAAAGAGTCATAAAGTCCAAAGGCAATAAACTGGCATACAGGAAGGATTGTATTTTTGTGGAGTCACAGATCACCTCGAGAATCTAATAAAAGCCACAGACCTTTTCAGAAAAGGAATGCATAGCTATCATGCTGGATATTCCACTAAAACGTCCTCTGAGCCCATCTGTGGACAGTGAGTTAGACATCTCCACTGCTGGGCCACAGACTCTATTGACTATTGAACAACAACTACAAAAAAGTGTTTTGAGCTTAGTCTTCTGGGTATCTGTTGAACAATGCCTGAAAGCCTAGCTCCAGTATCGTTTTCTTTGTGAGTTAAATGTTGTTGTTTCTGGTTGATGATCTACAAGAAATACCTTGGACAAGAGTGAAGAGAGAGAGAGAGAGAGAGAGAGAGAGAGAGAGAGAGAGAGAGAGGAGAAAAGAGACAGGAGGTGGACAAAGCCTGCCTTTTATGAGGAAACAGTGAATGCACACAGGGAGTGCTGGCCCTGTTGTATGGTGTGACTCTAAAATACAACATTTGGTTCCCTGACTGGGAAGGCTCTGCCGGCAGTCTGAGACATGCCAGGACCCTGGAACCTGGTCCTCCCACAACAGCCCTACTTTGCCACCTAATGGATCACTGGGATTCTCCATTCAACACCGATGATTGGTAAGCCTCCAGCTTCTGGCCATTTCCCATGAATGAGGCTTCATTTCTTGAGCATAGTCCTCTCCTTGCCTTTTGGCATTTCTCGAAGTCCTGGTACCAGGTGTCTGTGTCTCACTCGGGCTTTTAGCCCATTGGCCCCTGCTTTTTTGGATGATGGTCCACTGAGCAGCTGTGCCTCTTTGTTGGTCTTTGCTGAGTCTCTGGGATGCTAGAGATTCCAGCCTTTGAACCTTCTCTACCTCACTCACAGGAAATGCTTCTACCTCCCTATCTAGCACTTGATTTAAGGGCTTAACTTATCTATCTGCCTTTCTAGTCAGACCTGGTCCCATACTCCTTAGATACCAATCAAAATGGCCACTTACCCGTACCCCATATCCTGGTATTTTACAGGACCTTTGCGACTTCTGCCATGGATCCAATAGATGGAAGGGGGGTACCCTACTTTCAAGCTTTCTTTTATTAAGTCCCTACTCCGACTTTCACTCTTTCACTCTTTGCTCTCCCCCTCCCTCAAACCTCTTGCACTAACTCTGTTGTGTGTGGCGTGTTTGCTTAGCGGCATACCTTGGCAGGGCGGCCAAAGGTACCCACTTCACGCTAGGACCGCATCAGCCTGCTCCATCCGCAGCAGATCTATTCTCTTTCACCTGCAACAGATCTGCTTTCTCATTCACCGACAGCTTTGCCCTCCATTCAGTACCAACAATGGGGTTTCTGGTGGGGTTACCTGCCTCTGACCATTCCCCTGCATGTGAGACTGGCCTCAGTATTTTTTGGACCAGGCAGTTGGGGAACTGAGAGAGCATTTTTCACTTTCTTTCTTAGGAGCACCTGGCGGTGCCACCATTGACTTAGGTTTTGGTATTTCTTCTTTCTCCTTCATCATTTCTTGGATACTTTCCTCTGGTGGCCTTCCATCTCCTGAGGAGCCACCCCCTGGCTCTGCTTCACTTATTTTTTCTTTGTGCTCCCAGGATTCTTCTGGGGACATTTTTGTCTCTCCATTATCTACAACAGGTTCTGAAAGTTCCATGCTAACAGCTGAATTTGAATCTTCACACAATAATGACTGTTCTTGAGAGGACTCCATAGGTGCTGGTTAAGAAAATTCTTGTGAGCTCTGGGGAGTGGACTTGGATTCACCTCAAACAACTGTCTTGCCAGGTCCAAGAAGCACCAGATGGTTCTACAGAGCCTGGACAGCGAAGTGAAACAGCCAGCTACCCCAGGACATGGCCAGTACCCTAGTTTTCTCAGGTCACCCAAAGATGTTTGACACCTCCCCAGGCCAGCAGGAAGCAGTCTCAAGAACACGGCACCCTCATCCCCGCCTCACCTGCTACCCCTTTCTAACTCCTTTTTATAATAAACAAAAGGGAGAAATGTTAGCATTCAGGCATCTGTACTGGCCTGCTCCTAGGGTCCTCACAGGATATATCCTCAGCTGCAGTCACTAAAAGCACCTCCTGTGCACATTCGCTATGTCTCCTTATAAAAGGCAGGCCTTGCCCACCTCGCATCTCTTTTTCTCCTTTCTCTCTCTCTCGCTTCGCTCTTGTCCCCAGGCACCAGACTCTGCCCCCTTTTCTGCCTCTTCTCTCCTCTCCCCTCAATAAACCTCCCAGTGGGCCCTGTTGTATGGTGTGACTCCTTCCTGCCATTTAAAAAATACAACAGACATTACCTAGATCATCTAGGAAGACATTCTCAGTGAAGAATTGTGTACATTTATTTGGCCTGTGATCATGCCTGGGGAGGATTATCTTAACTGTTAATTGATGTGGGGAGACGAAAGTCACTGTGGGCAGCACCATTCCTTAGACAGGGGTTTCTGACTATGTAGGAGTTGAGAACATGAGTTGAGCCCAAGCAAGCCTGTAAAGTGAGCATGCATGCATTTATTTCCCTTTGTTCTTGACTACAGCTGTGATGTGACTAGCTGTTTCAAGTTCCCAACAAACACCTTGACTTCTTTTCGACTGTAGCCTATAGCCTGTAACTAAAACAATTTTTTTCTCCCCCTATGTTGTTTGTCAGGCTATTTTATCACAGCAATGGAAATGAAACTAAAACAGGGAGGTATTGGGGGGAAGGAAGGGGTCAAGTGGGAGGGGAGCAGGGGAGCAAGAGAGGAGGAGTGCCAGGGAGAAGACAAGAACAAAGTCTGAGTGAAAGTGCCATAATGAACCCATTACTTTGTACACTAATTTAAAACACCCACCGCCAGCGCCAGCGCCAGCACCAGCACCAGCACCAGCACCAGCAGCACCACCACCAGCACCATCATAACCAGCACCACCACCAGCAGCACCACCAGCACCAGCACCAGCAGCACCAGCAGCACCAGCACCAGCAGCACCAGCAGCAGCAAAGAGGTTGGGACACAAGACAGGCACAAAGGGAAGACACCAGGGGAAGATGGCTCACTGTAAGGTTAGGAGAGACTGCAGTGGTGACTACCAGCTGACATTCTGGTCTTGGATTTGCGGCCTTCAGAACTGGAAGATGACACACTTCTATAGTTTGGAGCTACCCAGCCTATGGCACTTTGTTATAGTCCATCCCAACTCCTTCTCCAACTAAGACATTTGAGCAAGAACATCCATATTCCTGAACAGCTTGGCAAGGTGGCCCTGAGCATCAGACTGGAGCTACTCACCCAAAGGCCTCCCCAGAAGGGGAAGCCTCCGTAGAGGGAGACAGGTGTATAGTACCCGAAGAGGTTGGTGATCATGATGGAGCCCATGCCAATGTGCACCAAGCCAATCAGGATCTGGATGGCCTGTCAGAAGAGCCACAAGCTGAAGCCTTTGCCTCTGAGCCCTGATCTTGCCTTTCCTTCTACTTCCTTTATATTTTAATACCCATTTGGTTTCCCTGGTCTAAAAAATAATGTGAGAAACAATATAATAAAATTAAAGCTATCTATAATCAAACCCTTCCTGGAGAAATCAAGCACTTACATTTTGTTATAACCTTCTATTATTCTTTTTCAAACATGTATCTTGGTAACATAGAAACAGTGTCTCTACACTTTATTAACTTAATGCTTTTGCATGAGCATACCCTTGGGTCATTACATTTTCTTTGTATTTGTGTGTGTGAGTTTGTATATGTTTATATGTGTATGTGCATGCATGTGAGCGTGTGTGTGTGTGTGTGTGTGTGTGTGTCCTGCAGACATGCTGTAAAAAGCATATATATTGTTTCCTTAAGTTTATGCTAATGGTACATTAATAACATTTCTCGGAGTAAGACCCAATCATTGCACAAAGAACTTCTTGTTCCCTTCATAGTTCCATAACATTCTGTTTGTTGTTAGTACAATACAGTACTTGACCAATGTTAAACTGATGGATAGTATACTGGTTAGTTTTAACTGTCAACTTGACACAACATCGAGTCACCTGGGAAGACAGTATTGATGAAGAATTATCTAGATTAGGCTAGACTGTGGAAATTTATGTGGGGGATTGTCTCCATTGCTCATTCATATAGGAAGATCCCATCCATTGTGGGCAGCACTATTCCCTAGACAGGGGTCCTGAACTGTATAGGCTAGGAGAAAGCTATATGAGAGCTAGAAGGTAGCATAGATGTATTAGTTTCCCTCTGCTCTTGCTGTGGATGTGATGTAACCTGATTCGAATTCCTGTTTGACTTCCCTGGTAACCGGAAAGTGTAAGCCAAACAAACTTCTTCCTCCCACCTGTTGCTTTTCATCAGAGTATTTTTACCACAGCAACAGAAACGAAACTAGAACAGATAGTTCAGTTGTATCCGTCCTTCTGTCTCTACAAGCCAACTGCAACAAATAAACTTAGAGGTACCACATTTCTTGTGCATCTTGGCTTATTTGGAGGCTAAAGTCTCAGAAATGGACCACTGGAGGCTTTTTAATACACAAGTTGCCTCTTTTTAGACTTCCCTAAGCAAGATTAGAGCATGAGCTGGGTTTGGAACATGGGCTCTGGGTCAGAACCAATGCTTGTCACTCATGGACTGCGCAATGAAGTGGGCTCCCTTGTGCTATTTAGGCCAGCCTTTCAGCCATTGCTGCTTGTCTGGCCTGCTTGCCTTCCTTCTGCTTTGGGCAAAGACTTGATTTTAGCAACCTTGGATTTCATTCCACCTTTGGGAAACTTTGTCCTTGTTGGACACTCTTATTTCCTAAGCTATAGCAAGTAAATGCATAGAGGCAAAAGGATCTACATTCAAGATCACTGCCTTTTGGCTGTTTTTTTTTTTTTGATTCTTTTTTTCCTAAATGCCTCAAATCAAAAACTACAAGGTTGTATACTGAGGCTCCTTGTGATAAAGAGATTTACAACAGACCTGGGTTTTGCTAAGTCAGCCCTACCTGCTTTATTTGAAGTTTCTTTTCTTTCTTTTTATTTGTATTTATGTATCTATGTATGCATGTATGTATATGTGTGTGCACACATGTGTATTTATATATGTGTGTAAGTTCATGCATGAGTGTGAGTGTGTGGTTCCTTGGGCACTACGCATCTTTTGTGTGAGTTATGTGCATGTGCGAGGATGTGAATGATGAGGCTGACATCTTCCTTGGATATCCTTCTCCAGGAGTCATTTACATTTTTTCTTTGAGACAGGTTCTCTCACTAGCCTGGAATTCACCAAGTAGGCTGGACTGGCTGGCTAGAGAGCTGCAGGGATCTGTCGGTCTTTACCCTCCTGGTTCTGGGATCACAGTGTGCATCCCCACAGCCAACTTATGTAAGGTGGGTTTTGGGATGACACTCAGCTTGCAAGCACTTCACTAAGCACTTTACTAACTGGGCTATCCCATTCTGCTGCCTCTTATTTGGAGTTTCTATTCATCTATCTCAAGCCCCTGCTTTCCTCTGTAGTACGGCCTTGGGCTCACAAAGTGAACTTTTACTTACCCCCAGGACTTTGCCATTTTTCAAGACTTTCTGCGCTGTCACCAAACCAGGTGGATTCCCAGGAATTACGTGGATTTGAGGCTGGTTGCTTGGATACAGAGGCACCTGAGTCACAGTTCCCGGGACCACAGGGTAACCGTTGTGGGGTGCCACCACATATACAGAATTGACCGGAGGGCCTGGTGGAGTCATTGGATTCATGCTGATGAAAAAAACATGTGCAATAGAATCACTCATCATTTATATACTTGTGTTTTACAGTTTTAAAAAGACTTCAAGAGGCAGGGAAGGCAGCTCCATCAGTAGCTATTTGCCGCACAAGCATGAGGGTATGAGTTTGGATCTCTGGCACCGTTATAACCTTGAGATGACTTAGCAGGTGAAGGTACTTGCTGCCTGAGGACCTGAGTTTGGGCCCTGGGACTCACATGGTGGAAAGAGAGAATTGGTTCCCCAAAGTTGTCCTCTGATCTCCAAGCACATTTAGTGACACATGTCTGGCCACACACAATAAGTAAATATAATGTAATAACAATAATTAATAATAAAAACAACTTTGTTGTTATTGTCTTTATTGCCAGGAGAGACAGGGAATCTCTAGGACTAGCTGATAGCCAGTCTAAAAGATAAGACAAAGAATGAGTGAAGAAGATACCCTACATAGACCTGTGGCCTCCATACGTATGTGCACGTATGTGCTTGTGCACCTGCGCACATGCATGCACATAGGACATTAAACACTTTAAAATAACTGGGAATGAAGCCCATTGTGGTGGTGCACACCTTTAATTCCAGCACTCAGGAGGCAGAGGCAGGCAGATCTCTGTAAATTCAAGGCTAGCCTGGTCTATAGAGTTAATTCCAGGACAACCAGGGCTACATAGAGAAATCCTGTCTTGAAAAAACAAAACAAAAAACAACAAAACCCAACCAACTAATCAACCAACCAACCAACCAAACAAAAACCCAACTGAGAATGACTTTTTCTTGAGCAATTCAACCCCATGTATTCGCTAATCCCATTTTAGAGACAATGTTGGGCATGCCAGGCAGCCAATGCTTTACAAGGCATCTCTTTCAATTTTAACCCCAGTCCCACAGATAAATAAAGTAAGGCCCAGAGAGGTAGGTGATCCCAGAAGACAGGCTATGCCTTTTCCCTCTTAGCATGTCTCCTGGTGTTTCAATCTTGATTTGCATAGATTGAAAATCTATCCTGAAGTGCCACAGTGGAAAGACTCTTGGGGAACATTGAGTTCAATTCTCTTAGACTTTGGAAAAGAAACCAAGAGTAGGACTTCTCCAATGTCATGTACATATTAGAAAAATGGAGGTCATTGTGCTCAAGAAAAGTCCACTGTCAGTGTAGTGTGTGTGTGAGTGTGTTTTGTCCTGCTCAATTTTCTAGGGCCATTAAAGAAGTTACGTTTATTTATTTATCTATCATTGTTGGTGTGTGTGTGTGTGTGTGTGTGTGTGTGTGTGTGTGTGTGTGTTCCATGTCACACATTTGGAGGTAGAGGATAACTGGTGGGAATTGATGTTCTCCTACTGTGATCTGGTTCCTAGATCTCAATCTCATGTCGTCAGTCTTGGTGGCAATAACTCTTGCCCACTGAGTTCGTATGCCTTTAACATTTTCTTTCCTTCTTCCACTCTACTTTTGGAGCAGACACAATAAACCTAGTACAATACATCCTTCCAACACCTTTCATCCACTTACATTGCCCATGTCTCATTTGACACAAACCCCTTATCTCTGTCCCTCAGTGAGCCGTACAAATACTTGATCATGGACACTCACCTTGCTGTACCAGTTGCCATGTAAGTCTCTCTTGCTCCTGTTCCCGACTCTCTGCTGTGGAAAACTTGCTTCCCTAGAGAATGACTGCACCCTGTACAGTTGGACGACTCATTTAGAATGATCCAAAGTCCACTCCACCTCTTTCCTGGGCGAGGGCTGGATCAGCAGATGTTCAGAGCTCCCACACCCACATTTGTTTCCTGCTTTAGTCATGGAATCAATTAAATACAATTCCATTTGTCAAAGATTTTATGATGCCTGAATGGATAGATGAGGTTGTGCTGGGTGCTCTAGGAGACAAAAGAATGACCTGGGCATTCAGGACTTGATGTACTGGGCTGAGATAGAGGACAGGATGAAATCAATTTCACAACCAAGAGATAGGTGATCCCAGGAGAACACAGAGAGAGATAATTGATTGGCATTGGAGTGCTTAGATATTTGAACTGAAAGGGGAAAAGTTGGAACCAATGGATAAAATGAGAATTACACTCGACCTCATATATATTTTTAAAGTTTTATTTATTTTATGTTAATGAGTGTTTTGCCTTTATGTATGCTTGTCTACTATGTGTGTGCAGTGACTACGGAGGCCAGAAGCTGGGCACTGGATCCCCTGGAGCTGTTACAGATGGTTGTGAACCACCATGTAGGTGCAGAGAATTCCTGTTGGCATATAAGAGACACTCAAAATCTCACCGACTGAGCACGTAGAGACAAGGGGATGACTGGAACTTTGTAAGTTGGCCAGGTGAAAGAATATTATAGACAGAGGCTATGGAAACGGACAAAGCCTAGGAGAGAAGAAAGCACAGGACAAGCTTTGGGCAGGCTCACACAAGGCACATTGAAAGTAAAAGGATGAGAAACCTGATGCAGCCAAGCCTTGTGAATACCCATTTCTACCAGATTTACCCCTTAGCTTTTTTTTTTATTAATTTTTTTAATTCATTTTGCATACCAACCACAGATCCCCTTCTCATCCCTCCTCCTGCTTCCCCTCCACCTAATCCCCCTTCTCGCCTAAACCCCTTCCACACTCACCCCCCATTCCCTCCTCTAAAAGGTCAAGTTCTCCCATGGGGGAACAGCAAAGCTTGGTGCATTTGGTTGAGGCAGGGCCAAGCCCCTCCTCCCTGCATCAAGGATGAGCAAGGTATCTAACCAAGGTAATGGGATCCAGAAAG
The DNA here is from genome assembly GCA_902168405.1 of Peromyscus aztecus. Taxonomy (NCBI): domain Eukaryota; kingdom Metazoa; phylum Chordata; class Mammalia; order Rodentia; family Cricetidae; genus Peromyscus; species Peromyscus aztecus. The sequence continues at coordinate 18,231 of CABHPQ010169791.1, forward strand.
CCAGCTCATGCACCAGGGATAGATCCTGATCACACTGCCAGGGTCCCCTCAAACAGACCCAGCTATGCAACTGTCTCCCGTATGCAGGGGTTCTAGTCCAGTCCCATGCAGGTTCCACAGTTGTCAGTCTAAAGTTCGTGGGTTCCTATGAGCTTGGTTCAGTTGTAGGTAGCTCTTTATTAGATCTTATCTGTGGGATAATTTCTCCAAATTTGGCAGTTGTTTATTGTGTGTGCATGTGGTGTGTGTGTGTGTGTGTGTGTGTGTGTGTGTGTGTGTGTCTGTAGGTCAGTGTGTGTGTGTGTCTGTCTACAGGTCAGAGGTCTATGTTGGATGTTTTTCTCTATTGCTCTCTGCCTTATTTTTTCAAACTTTTCTTTAGCATGTGTTAGCTATATATGGTGATAGGTTTCACGCTGACATTTTATATGTTTATATACTATATTTGGGTTATAGTCCCTCATTATTTTCATATTCTCCTCCTGCTGATCCTCTTCCTTGTACCAACAATTCCTCCTTCTGTTTTCATGTTTCTCTCTCTTCTTTTTTAGGGAACAATATTTTTAATAAAGATCGCTTATAGAAACCTGTTGAGAATTTACTTACAGGTACATGGACAGCTGCTGGGATGAAGGAAATATCTCTCTTTCCCTCAGCAATCATTAACAGCTCACAGATCTCCAGGAGTGGTGTGACTTCATAAGCCCCTGCCCATTTGCTTTGTCTTTAGAGATGGGGTCTTACACTGAATCTGAAGCTTGCTGCTTCTCCTAGACTGGCAGGTAAGGGATCCAGCCTTGGAGTTACAGAAGCATGCTTCCTCATCTGGCTTTTCATGTAGGGGCTGGGGAGCTGAACTCAGGTCCTCAGGCTTCCTCAGCAGCCATTTTATTCACTGACTCATCACCCTGGCATGGTGAGTGGATTTTGACTTATTAAACAAATTTAATCCTGAAAAATTAAAAAAAATTACATTTAAAATATATCAATTATCTTATTACTTAGGATTTTGAGTCACAGTTAGAAGACCTTTTAAACCCACGATCAAATGGAAATTCACTTTTGTTTTCTTCTAGTACTTCTGTGGTTTTACTTCTTCTTCTTTTTTAAATTGCAGTACAGGAAATGGAACCCGGGGCCTCTGGGTTAGGGGAAGGGCTCTACCACTTGAGCTACATGATACTCCAGTTTTCCTTTTACATTTTGATTCCCTTGTATGACTTCATTCTTGCAAATAGCATAAGCTATAAACCTGATTTTATACCGTTCCAAAAGGCTATTTGGTTATCTTAGAACATCCTATCAGTCAGTCCATTTTTTTACTGCAGTGAACTAAAATGCCACCTTAGTAACAAGCTCAATTTCCGTTTGAGAGTTTTTTCTTATATACCACTGGCCTGCTTGTCTATGCAGGTGCTACTTCAATGGTATTTTCATTATAGAGGTTCTATACAATGTCTGGTAGGATCAGTCTTTCTTGAAACTCAACACATTTTCTTCATTTTTTCCCTTGCTCTTCTTGTGAATTTTCTTTTTAAAGAGGAGATTTCTTGTAATTTGTCTAGCTCCATAAAATAACTTGACAGCTTCTACCTCTAAGAAAGATGGATGATATAAACCACTTGTACTGAGGGAAGTAATAAGAAGTGTATGAACTGGGCCATGTAAATGACCAAGCCTTAGGTCATGTGGGTCTTATGGGACCAGACTTAGCCAGCTATCATATAGGTTGGATAACTTCCTGGAAATGGTGCCAACTGTCTTGAAGGGACTAGAAACCTTGAGGAGAGGGAAGCCTCAGAAGGGTTGGAGATATCCAAACCAATACCAGGAAATGCTGTTGGTTTGGATTTGAGATGAGCAGGAAGCATGGAGAGATAGAAAGACTGATGACCAACCAAGCCTTCAACACATGAACCTGTAGAGACAATTCACACCCAAACTGTAAGCTCCCTGAAGGATGCTCAGATCTCTGCCAATGCAATGCTAAACATTTTCAGGGATAGTAAGTTTGCTCACTATGCATGTGAAAGAGCTTTTGGAGAAGCTGAAAAACTGAGAAGCAATAAGGCAAACTTCAAACACAAAACTTACATATGTAGTTCTCACAATAGTTTTTGTTGTTATAAAATATTAAATATGCAATATTGAATGACAAATATGTATATTTATTGATTGATTGTCATGTTATATTTTATATTTTGAAATATGGAGGCATATTTTAAATACTCTTAAGGCATTTATTTATTAAAATGTTCTCTGCCAGAATTTCACATTAGTTTAAAATTCATTTCAGTCTTTACATTTCTCTGAAGTTGTCACCTCAATGTGTTACAAAACCCCCTTCTCCATCAGTCAGTGTGACTAGCATCCACATGAAGGGCCCCATGGTTGGCCTCTCTGTTCCTCTGGTGAACCAACGAGATGTTAATACTGCTCTGCTACAAGGCAACAGCTCCTAACTCAAACTCATCAGAAAGAGACTTCTGCAAAGTGCACTTTGAAGAAGAGGTACTTTTTGCTTATGAAAAGAAACCAGTGAATCCTCTAAGAATAATAAAAGGGAGTATTTAACAGTTAAGCAAATGATTTGGAGTGAAGAATTCGGATGTTGCTCTGCTGGTCCAGGCTGCTTAATACTCTTCTTGTTCCTCCTGTGGGCCCCCTTCATCAGGTATCACAAAGCCTTCATCTGCAGCATAAAGAATATCTACAGTCCTCTGCAGTACAGGATCATTTCCCCCCTCATTCTCTTGGCAAATCAATTCAATGTTTCTTAGCTTTCTGAAGTATAAGTCTCTCTCTTTCTCCAAGTCTTCAACAGTAAGCTTCAATACTTTGACCTGCTGGATCAATTCAGCCGGTTCATCGTCCCCATTGCCCACACCAGGATTCTTTCGCACCATCCCTGGACCAGCCTTAGGAGCTGTAGTAGTTCTCTGTGTTGCAATGGGTCTCTGGAGAGCTGCACTACCAGAGCTGAGAGGTTTCTTCGGTTTACTCAGAGCTGGAGCGACAAGAGAAGGAGCCACTGCAGTTTCTTGACCTTGTCTGGCAGCTACAGGGTCATACTCTTTCCCATCATAATTTGCATCAAAAAACTTCTTGAACCACTGAACGAATTCAAAATTGTCCGTGAAAGTTTCCTTTTACTAATTTATCCACAGGAATTATTTTGTCAACACCCTTCCTCTTGAAACCTGCTTGGAGTGTTTTAAAGTTCTAGATATACACATGTTCTAGCTTAGCTTGGAATTGCACTTTCTGCAGAGCAATGGAGCCAGGGAAGAGCATGTCCATAAACTGACAGTATGCAGACCTTAAACACATCTGTTCTATCTTTGTCAGATTCAACTGCAGAGATTCATTGATCCAAGCCAGCATGTCATGTCGACTTTGAGTATCATTGGTGACTGACGTCAAGTACACATTCACTGCCATCTTCAGCTCTCAGGGGAACCCATGTCCACTGACTGCTGGCCCAGCTCTGCTGTCTTCCTTTGTGTCTCCTGTCCCGTTCATTCCATCCTTCAGGTGGTCGTGCTCCCATTGAAGCCCTGCTGGCCAGGGCAATTGGCACCCAATGTGGGGCTCGACCCCCACAAGAAGGACCCGGAACGTCATCTCCCGGAGGAAAGACCAAGCGCTTGGTGAAGTTGTTGGAGCCCCCTGAAAACGCCCGCTTCAGAGAGGAGATCCAGAGGAGAGCGGCAATGATGCAGGTAAGAAGTGACGAGCCATGGGACAGGCAACTTCATCACAAGATTTATTCATTTCTGGCCTAAAAGAGGCCCTCAAGACATGGGGAACTAGGGTTAAGAGAAAAGACTTAAAAGCCTTCTTTAATTACATAACAGACACATGTCCTTGGTTCCCCCAGGAGGGAACTATATATGAAAAGAGATGGTTATGAGTTGGGAACTGTCTAAATGACTATTATAAAGTTTTTGGGCCGGAAAAGGTCCCTGTCACCACCTTCTCCTATTGGAACCTTATTAATGATATACTCAAGGTCCATAGACAATCTCCTGACATACAAGAAGTCATTGACATGGGTGAAAAGGCCCTAAGAGAGGCCTCCCATCCGCCTTCAGCCTGCCCCTCTGGCCACGACCTATGGTCTATGGAGGAAGGGACTCTCACCTCACCTGACAATAAGAGCCCTAAAGAGCCTGCCCCTCTCTAGCTTTATCCCTCCCTCAAAAACCTTAATTCTGACTTTCCTCTGGACCCTGCCGAGGAGACTTCCCTGGAGGAGGAGGCTGCCTGCTATCACAATCCCAATTGGTCCCCCTCTCAAAACTCCCCTTTAAACCAGAAATCTCTGGGCCCATTTCAACCACTCCCAAAAACCCCGACGGCCCCTCCTCATATAATGCTCCCTCCTTATGTCTCCCTGCCTTCCCGCTTTTGCGGACCCATCCTTGATGAGTTTACACCCCCTCCTATTCCTGATCTCGGTCCGCTATGCCGTGCCCTTCAAACCCGCCGAGAACATCTTGAGCTTTTAAAAGAATTAAAAAATCTAGACAAAGAACTTAAGGATCTTGCCCCCGAGGCAGTTGCTCCCGCTCACAATAAAACCCCCACTACTTCCGGTCCTCCAAAACCTGTTAAGCCTAAACCAAAATCACAATCCGTCCCAGCCTTCCCTGTTACCTGGAGCCAGGCCTCTGGAGACTCATCTGAGGCAACTGCCCAGGTGGACCTCAACGTCCTAGAGCAGGGCGAGGAGAAGATGAGGACGGGGACCCACCATCAGAGGGACCCCCCAGCCAGGACAGACTTACCAAAAACTAAATTTTCGGCTTATAGAAAAATTAAAGTCAGCCTGTGCTCAATATGGTCCCACGGCTCCTTTCACTTTGGCCCTAGTAGGAATAGCCTAGTAGAAACAGTGAATAGTGGCTGATACCTAACGATTGGTACTTTCTCGCCCATGTGGTGCTCTCAGGGGGTGACTTTGTCCTTTGGAAAACAGAATTTGCAGAAAATTGTCAAGAGGTTGCTCTAAAAAACACTGAACAGTTCTCCTCAAAAACATGGATGCTTAAAAAGCTCCTTGGCAGCCCCCCCCCCCCCCCCAACAAAAACGAGGTACAGGCAGGATTTTCCCCGGCATCCTGGCCCAGATTCAAAATGCAGGAGTCCGAGCCTGGAAGTGCCTCCCCCAAAAGGGGTCAGCCACCACTTCCTTGGCAAAAGTCCGCCAGGGACCTGATGAGCCTTTTAGTGATTTTGTCCCTCGCTGAGAGACTGCTTAGACTGCTTTTAGCGATTTTGTCTCTCGCTGAGAGACTGCTTAGACCCGGTAAAAACGAAAGTACCTTCATAAAACATCTGGCTTTTGAAAATGCAAACCCTGCCAGGACGTTCTCCACCCTCACAGGAACAGGGCAGATTTGTCAGAATATGTCAGGCTTTGCTCAGGTGTAGGTGCCGCTCATGGGGCTAGCAATCGGCGCCGCCCTGAGAGCCTCACTACAGTCTGGAGCCCGTACCTTTTATTCATGTGAACAACCGGGACACTTTGCTATGGAATGCCCTCTTAAAAATAACGGCCCTACACCTCCAGTCCAACCTGCCCAAGATAAGGCCTCTGCGGGTCCCCCGCCTTCCACCCCATGCCCCCAATGCAACAAGGGCCGTTACTGGGCCAGGGAGTGCAGATCAAAAACTAATTCCCTTGGTCAACCCCTCCCACCATGGATGCCTTGGGGCCTTGAGGTCTGCTCACCCCCCTGCCTCCCACCCTCCCCAATTCCCCTCACCCCAGTTCCCTTCTCCTCCCTCCGAAGAGCGACCCTAGGCAGTGCCAGACTGGACCTCTGTGCCACCTCAGACACAGTATTAGATTCTCTCATGGGGCCTCAAGTCCTCTCCACTGGGGTCACAGCCCCCTTGCCCCCTGATGTTTGTGTGCTTGTTCTCGGCCACGCCTCTACAGCCCTTAAAGGAGTCCAGGTATACCCAGGCATAATAGATAATGACTTTACCGGAGAAATTTAAGTTTTGACTACTGCCATAAATGGCACAGTTGCAATCCCTCAAGGCACATGCCTGGCACAGCTGCCTCTAGATACCTGTGATAATCCCGCAGTCACAGATACCCCTCGAGAGTCAGCTAATTTGGGGTCCTCGGATGCCTACTGGGTCCAGCCTGTTACTCAGGACTGCCCTACCCTCACACTTACCATAGAAGGAAAAAAGTTCCAGGGAATTCTGGATACAGGGGCAGATGCCATGGTCGTTTCTCAGTCCCATTGGCCATCTACCTGGCCGCTGGTTCCGTCCCTTACAGACTTTAAGGGAATAGGCCAATCCAACAATCCCTTGATAAGTACAAAAATGCTCTCTTGGAAGGACGAAGAGGGCAACCAGGGAACTGTCACGCCTTTCGTGGTCCCAGGCCTGCCCGTTAACCTTTGGGGACGAGATACACTCTCCCAAATGCAGGTGATCTTATGCAGCCTGAATCCCACGGTTACACAACAGATGCTACCTATGGATTATGTCCCTGGCACAGGCCTAGGGAAGGCAGCACAGGGGAGAACCCAACCAATCCAGCCCACTCCCAAGAATGATAGACATGGACTGGGATACTTGGGTTTTTAGTAGCGGCCACTGACCCTCCTGTACCCCATGCAGACAAGATCACCTGGACAACTCAAACCCCTGTCTGGGTGGACCAGTGGCCCCTTACTCAAGAAAAATTACAGGCTGCCACCATGCTTGTATAGGAGCAGCTCATGACTGGCCATATTGAACCCTCCAACTCCCCTTGGAACATACCCATTTTTGTCATTAAAAAGTAATCGGGAAAATGGAGGCTCCTTCAAGACCTAAGGGCAGTAAACAAGGTGATGAGACCCATGGGGGCCCTGCAGCCCGGATTGCCCTCGCCTGTTACCATTCCCTCTGCCTATTATAAGATGGTCATTGACCTTAAGGATTGCTTCTTCACCATCCTGTCACACCCCAAAGACAGGGCCTATTTTGCATTTAGCCTTCCCCGCCCTAATTTTCAGGGACCCATACTTCGCTATCAATGGAAGGTATTATCCCAAGGCATGGCCAACAGCCCTACTCTTTGCCAAAAGTTTGTGGCTCAGGCTGTGGACCCAGTCAGAGTAAGCTGGCCCCAGATATATATCTTACATTATATGGATGATCTTCTCCTTGCTGCACCTGACCCTGTTTCCCTTGAACGCTGTTTCCTAGAACTCAGTGGGGCCCTCGACAGGTTGGGACTCCAGATTGCCCCAGATAAAGTCCAAACCCAAGACCCCTTCAGCTACCTGGGGCTTGAACTCCATTTGAATCGGGTCCTTGTTCCTTGCGTTCAGTTACGCACTGACCACCTCCACACCTTAAATGATTTCCAACAACTGCTCGGTCATGTTCAATGGCTCAAACCTTATCTTAAACTTCCCACAGACTCCTTTCTTCCCCTTTACGAAATCCTTTGGGGCGACCCTGACCCCACACCACCCCGTACACTTTCCCTTGCAGCTAATAAGGCCTTGACTCAGATTGCCACCGCTATTAATCAACAGTCTAATTCCCAGATCTCCTACACTATGGCCCTATTTTTTTTTTTTTTTATAGTTTTAGCCATACCACATACCCACACAGGAGTCTTCTGGCAACATTCCACAGAGCCAAAAGTCAAGGGCAGGATACTCCTTTGGGTCCACATGCCTGCTGCCCTCCCAAAAGTCATCTCTGTCTACCCGGAACATGTGGCCTCACTCATTATGAAAGGGTGACAGAGTTCTCGCCAATATTTTGGCAGAGACCCTGATACTATCCTTACCCCCTATACCAAGGGTCAAACCCAGTTTCTATTTCAAACCTAGCAGGATTTATGGGAACTCCGGATAATCACCTCCCAGATGATCCCATACTTCATTTTGCCCAATTACATTCTTTCATCTTTCCAAAAGTTACAAAAACTAGCCCTATTCCTCGCGAGCTCACCGTCTTTACAGACGGCTCCACCAATGGTGTTGCGACCTTTGTGGCCTGAGGCCGCCCTACCTCCTCCCTAACACCCTTCCATTCTGCACAACTGTTTGAGCTCTCAGCTATTTTAAAGGCTTTTCAGACCTATCCCGATCAACCAATTAACATTTATACAGTTAGTGCTTATATTGCTTTTTCTGTTCCCCTATTAGAAACCTCCCCAGCCATAAAACCCACCTCCAGTGCCACCCCGCTCTTCTCTCAGATCCAGCGGCTTGTTTTGACTTGCCAATATCCCTTTTTTATAGGTCATATCAGAGCTCATAGTGACCTTCCTGGGCTATTAACTGACGGCAATGCACAGGCCGATGCTGCCACCAGTCTGGCCTTCCCTGTTCTACTTGGCTCCGTCCAACAGGCCCAAAATGCTCATAAGATTCACCATCTTAACTCACAGACACTTCGTCTTCTCTTCAAAATTTCCAGACAACAGGCCCCAGAAATTGTCAAGCAATGCCCCTCCTGTGTTATTTCCCACCCAGTCCCACACCTGGGGGTCAACCCTCGAGGCCTCCTTCCTAGCCAGATCTGGCAGATGGATGTCACTCACTGTCCAGATTTTGGCAAACAAAAATTTATTCATGTCTCTATAGATACCTTTAGTGGCTTTATTTTCACCTCTCCCCACACTGGAGAGGCTACAAAAGATGTTCTCTCCCATCTTATTCTAGCCTTTTCCACCTTAGGAAAACCTCCTCTTCCTTTAACAGGGAGGCCTCTGTGCAACCTTAAGGAGGAATGTTGCTTCTATACTGACCACACGGGAGTAGCTAGAGATAGTATGGCAAATGTCAGGGAAGGGTTAGAAAGGCATGAAAAAGAAAGGGAACAGGAGCTCTCCTGGTTCCAAAACTGGTTTTCAGCCTTTCCGTGGCTCACCACCCTTCTACCCTCCATCCTGGGCCCTTTTGTTGGGTTCCTCCTGGTGGTCGCCTTCGCCCCCTGGGCACTCTCCCGCCTAACCAACTTTATCAGGACGCAGATGGCTACATTACAGTCCAAGCAAATTCAAATCCATTACCATCGCCTTGACCTACAGGACCAAGGCTTAGATGAGCCCCTCCCATCACAGACCCCTCCGCTAGGGGGAGGACGCACCTGTGTACGGGACTCACGGGCATGATAAAAATAAGGGTGCATGAGAGACTGCAGGGGGTAAGATTTTCAGTCTTCACACCCGAGACCCCTGAAGGGCACACCCAGTAGCACAACGGTGGGCATGATCCTTCATAACACACACACACACACACACACACACACACACACACACACACACACACTCACACCGCTTACCGCAAACCTCTGTTCTCTTGAAAAACATGCCGGCTTCAGGGGACCCCCTCCCTCGTGGGGACGCCTGCGAGGGGGAACTGGGAAGGCTCCCGCGAAGCCTACAGAGAGACTGGGCCTCTGCCCTCCCCTTAAGAGATAATAACATTTGAGCCTTCCGGAACTGGCTCCAGGACTTGGCCACTGCCTATAGAGTTTTAAAGAACGGGGGAGATGCCAGGGGCCAGACCATGCTGTCCCCTCAGTTATCTACAAGGGACTTGGCCTTGCGACGATGGTTGCCTCAGAAAACCAGCGTTTCATAAGAACTGTCAGTTCTTCAGAGAATATCTGGTCAGGACATCTTGTGGTTAGGTAGCTTCAGGAAAAATCTAGGTAGAACATCTCATGGTTAGGTAGCTTAGCAAACGAGCAAGGGACCCTGACCACTAGCCTTCTCACCCTGCCCAACATCCTGCACAGACATTCTGCAGCTGCACAAGCCCGACCTAGCTAGAATACTAATTTCCTGCCTTCCCCCACCCTTCAAGAACAATATAAGCCCTTGTGAAAAAATAAAATTTTGCAGCTTGATCAGAACCCTGTCTGCTGTCTTCCTTTGTGTCTCCTGTCCCTTTCATTCCATCCTTCAGGTGGTCGTGCTCCCGTTGAAGCCCTGCTGGCCGGGGCACAGCTCTGGTTCTGTCTTCATCTCGTTCAAACTGCCGGACCCAATATGCATATTTAAAAAACAACCTTTGTTGATTTTTAAAAAGGTTAAATGAAATTAAATGGATTCCTGTGGGGTTGGAGAGACTGCTCAGTTGGTAAGGTGCTTTGCAAGCTTGAGGGTCTGAGTTCAAGTCTCAGAACCCATGCTGAGAAAAAGTAGGTGTTGGCATGTGCTTGTAATCTCAGCTGTGGGAAAGGAGAGACAGGAAGGTCCCTGGGCTCACCAACCAGTGAGCTTAGCACATTTGGGGAGGTCCAGGCCAGTAACAGACCTTGTACCAAAAAGCAAGAAGGATAACATTTTAGGAATGACACCTGAGCTGTCCTCTGGCCTCTACACCCATGTGCACATGTGTGTGTATGTGTACAAGAGTGTATACACCTATGTGTTGTGGAATATTACTTTAACTATGTAAAGGTGTGTTACATTTGTTTGTGCTGCATTTGTTTAACGATGTAAAGATGTGTTGCTGTGCCTGCCTAAGTCACCTGATTGGTCTAATAAAAAGCAGAACGGTCAATAGCTATGAGCAGAGGGTTAGGCGGGGTTGGTGGGTAGAGAGAATAAGTAGGAGGAGGAATCTAGGCTTGAGAGAGAAGAGAGGAGAGAGAACAAAGGAGAAAGAGAGGGAGATGTCTGGGGCCAGCCAGCCAGACATGGAGGAAGCAGTGAAAGGAGGACATACAGGAGGAGAGAAAGGTAAAAAGCCCCAAGGAAAAGCACAGATGAAGAGAAACAGGTTAAATTAAGTTATTAAGAGCTAATGGGACAAGCATAAGCTAAGGCAGAGCATTCATAACTTATAATAATGTCTCCGTGTCTTTATTTGGGAGCTGGTTGGCAGCCCAGAGAAAGCCTGCTACACCTATGCACACACAGAGGTCAGAATATGGTCTTCTTTCTGTAGACTGTGTTCTTTTATCTAGGTGGGATTCTGGAGGGTCCTAGGGGCCCTAACAAGGAGCCCCCAATTCTAAGCAATTGTTAGTGGCACTGATGGTGTTTTTGGCCACTTGTTGCATCTTGATACCAACCCACCACTGCAGCATTTTGATGAAATGCTTTGGCATGCTCTGTTCCACACGCTGCAGTGATTCTCAGGAAACCCACGGCTTCTGGGCTCATCTCTCGCCAGTGCTCTACAGTGGGGCCTGAAGGCAGGAGGGAGTCCTTTTGCTTCTTGTAAACTCTGAATTTCAGGGTGGTTTATGGGTCTTCCTGAACGACTGAGCAACAATGCCTTGAAATTCATGGATCTTGTTATGATTTTTCTAGAGCTGGCCAGCAAATTTCACATCTATCTCAAAGCCTAACACTGGGAGGTGACATTCTCCCGTAGCACCCACAAACTTCACAGCTTCTCATCTCACCCAACTTTAGAGAGAAGAGCACTTCAAATGCCCCTTTCCCGTGGTGGGATGGCCAGGCGAGAAGGTAATCTCTCTTTGTAAACACCCGCCCCTCTGGAGCAAACACGATGCGGCTTAGAGTGAACAGGTGCCCATCTTTGCTTCTGGGAGCTCTTGGATGAAGTGCCACAGATTGAGTGACTAAGAACAGTGGAAACATACCATCTCACTGTTCTAGATCACGATGTTATCAGCTTCAGGCTCCCTTGGGACACTGTTAGAGGTGTATTCTGAAGGCCACATGTATCCAGGAGAGCTATGAATTTCTACGTCTCTTCCTGACTTCTGATGGTTTCCTGCTGATCTTGGCATTTCTTGACTAGAGGCATCATTCCAATCCTTCTCTTTCCACACTCCTCTCCCTGTGGGTCTTCCCATAATCTCCCTTCTCTGTTTGGCTGACTCTGTGTCTAGATCCCCACTTTTGAAAGAGGACCTTCTGCACTGGATCAGATCTCATCCTTATGACATTTTCACTTCATTTCCTTTCTTTCTTTCTTTCTTTCTTTCTTCTTTGTGGTTTTCTAAGACAGGTTTTCTCTGTGTAACAACCTTGGCTATCCTGGAATTCCCTTTGTAGACTAGGTTGGCCTTGAACTCAGAGATCTGCCTGTGTCTGCCTTCTGAGTGCTGGGATTAAAGGCATGTGTGATCACTGTCTGGCTAAGACTTTATTTTTATTAAAGTTATTTATTTTTTGGGCATGGTGGCACATGCCTTTAGTCCCAGTACTGGGAAGGCAGAAGCAGGTGGGTCTCTGTGAATAAAAGGCCAGTCTGCTCTACATGCTAAGTTCTAGTCCAGCTAAGACTTCACAGTGATACTTTGTCTGAAAAACAAAACAAAATTATTCTGTGTTTGTACATTCATGTGCATACTACTGTACATATGTGGAGGTCAGAGGACAACTTGTAGGAGTTCTTTCAGTCTACCATGTGGGTCCCAAGGATCAAACTCAGGTTGTCAGACCTGGCATCAGGCACCTTGATCTGCTGAGCCATCTTGCTAGCCCCAGACTTTATTTCTAAGTAAGGTCATCTTCTGAGATTCCAGGTGCTAAAACTTCAACATCATTTTTTTTTAATTGAGGGACACAACTCTCTTTTTTTTGAATTTATTTTATTTTACAATATAATTCAACTTTACATATCAGCCATAGATTCCCCCGTTCTCCCCCCTCCCGCCCCGCCCCCTCCCCCCAGCCCACCCCCCATTTCCATTCTCCTTCAGGGCAAAGATTCCCCCGAGGATTGAGATCAACCTGGTGGACTCAGTCCAGGCAGGTCTAGTCCCCTCCTCCCAGGCTGAGCCAAGCGTCTCTGCTAAGCCCCAGGTTTCAAATACAGCCAATTCGTGCACTGAGCACAGGACCCGGTCCAACTGCCTGGATGCCTCCCAGACAGGTCAGGCCAATCAACTGTCTCACCCATTCAGAGGGCCTGATCCAGTTGGGGACCCCTCAGCCACTGGTTCACAGTTCATGTGTTTCCATTCGTTTGGCCACTCGTCACTGTATTCCATCCATCCCTGGTCCCAACAACTCTTGCTCACATAAACCCTCCTCCTTCTCGCCGATTGGACTCCCGGAGCTCCAACCGGGGCCTGACCACCATCACAATCTCTTACAGAAAGCTTTCAGGGACTATTTTGGGATTAAAAAAATTACTAAAAGTAATCACACTTTTAGCTTTCAGAGATGGGCTCTGGTCAGTAGCATTGGGAAGTAGGAAACATTCCTTCTGACTTCCTAAATCACCATAGTTACAATAACGAGAGCTAATGAATGATAATGTCAGCCTGTTGATGGAGTGCTATGAGTTAGCTATTAGCTGTTCGAAGCTGTTTTAGTGACATCATGTAACTCTCCCTTCTACTCTGGGCTAGGGACCACTCTGCTTTATTGACAAGCCAGCAGTATTATAGACAAATTAGTCTTACTTTCTGCTACAGCAACATTATGCCTCTTCCAAAACTAGAATTTTCTTTTCTGCAATGAAAAGGTCTCTTCCTTCATAATCTTTTCCATCAACTGAGATAAAAATGAGCAATCACCTCTACTTCCCTTCATGCTCCAAATCTTTTTTAAAATTATTATTTATTTTATTAAATTTTCTATTCATTTTATGTATCAACCACAGATTCCCCTCTCCTCCCTCCTCCTGCCCCCCAGCCTTCCCCCCCAACCCATATCCTATTCCCACCTCCTCCAAGTCAAGGTCTCCCATGGGGAGTCAGCACAGCCTGGTACATTCAGATAAGGCAGGTTCAAGCCCCTCCTCCCTGCACCAAGGCTGTGGAAGGTGTCCCACCATAGGCACTGGGCTCCAAAAAGCTGGCTCATCATGCTCCAAATCTTAGGAGTAGAAGAGGTTGGTAATCTACAGTGGGAGCACTATTCTGAATAAGAATGGCCTCCATAGGTTCATATATTGAATGCTTAGGGAGTGGCACTATTTGAACAGATCAGAAAGTATGGTCTTGTTGGAGGAAGTGTGTCACTGGGGGTGGGCTTTGGGATTTCAAAAGCCCAAGCCAGGCCCAGTGGATCTCTCTTCCTGCTGCCTGGGGATCTAGATGTAGAACTCTCAGCTCCTTCTCCAGCACCATGTCTGCCTGCATCCTGCCATGTTTCCCACCATGCTGATAATGGACTAAACCTCTAAAATTATAAGCCAGCCTCAGTTAAATGCTTTCCTTTGTAAGAGTTGCTATGGTCATGGTGTCTTTTCACAGCAGTAGGACATTGACTAAGACAGTGGGGGAAAGAGCCAACTTGTGGTCAAATTGCATCCTTTATTAAGGAAGTAGGAAAAAGTGAGAACTGGCAAGGACATCATTGGAGTGCATTTTCTGTGAGGTGTCTTGTAAAACCAAATCGCAGTGTTCTCACTTATTATAATATGTTATTCCTTCTTCCATTAACGTTGTCTCAGAGCTTTCAGAGACTTTTTCCATTTCATGTTGAGATGTGGAACCTAGGGAAAGTTAAGTGACAGCAAATCAGTATTAATATCACTTTGAAAAAAAAAAGGTTGTCCTGAGTTACCGAGTCAAAACTAGACTACACAACACCTACTCACACATGAAAACCTGAAGCATGGAGAGCTGAAACTCTGGAGGGAGGCGTCAAAGGCATGCCAGGCCCATGAACTTATGGCATGTGAGGTACTATTTAATTACTTACTTGAGTAGTTTGCTTTTGGGTAGAATATCACTATGTAGTCCAAGTTGCCCTGGAATGTATGCTCCTTCTGCCTTAGCCTCCTGAATGCTGGAGTACATATATATGCATCATATTTACCTCACAGGTTTCTGTGAGTTGCAGCAACCCCAAAGCAGTACTCCTTTGAAAAGGTCTTTAACTTTCTGTTATATTATGGTGGCTCTATCAGCTTCAGAGGTCTTGGATGCCATGCGGAGGGCATCCTACACTGGCTAGTCTTAATTGTTAACTTGACACAACCTAGTCTCACCTGGGAAGAGACTTTCAGCTAAGGAGTTATCTAGATAAGATTGGTTTGTGGGCATATCTGTGGCAAATGTATTGATTATTAATTGTGGTGGGAATACCACAATTAATATGTGGTAGCACCATGTCATGGGTCAGGCCTTGGTCTGGTTGAGATCAGCCATTATAAAATGCTCCACACTTTTATTCTCTCTCTGCTTTTGACTATAGATGTGGTGCTTTAGGTTCCTGCCTTGACTTCTCCACAGTAGTGGACTGTATCCTGCAATTATAAACCAAGTAAACCCTTATCTCTCTTAAGTTTCTTTGGGGCAGGGGGTTTTATCAAAGCAACAGAAATTGAGACTAGAACACATCCTAAGGGAGATGGTATTATTATTGTTTTCCCTAGCAAAAATTTTGTTTTCTTTTTCTGTGTCCTTTAAATGCATTAAAGAATATTATGCTGAGTAAGGACACAAAAAAATCCCCCTAAAACATGAATATTTAAGAAACCATCCCTTAATCTACTGGAATTAAGGTTAAGTATTCAACACTACGTTCAGTAATTCTTGAGTGGAATGGGAACTATAAATAAAGGCTGAGCAATCTATAATCCTGATTGTCTGAGAAAAGTGATTATAAAACTAGTACACACAATGTATATAAACCTTCTGTCTTGCCGGGCGGTGGTGGCGCACGCCTATAATCCCAGCACTCGGGAGGCAGAGGCAGGCGGATTTCTGTGAGTTCGAGGCCAGCCTGGGCTACCAAGTGAGTTCCAGGAAAGGCGCAAAACTACACAGAGAAACCCTGTCTTGAAAAACAAAAAACAAAAAAAATAAACCTTCTGTCTGTCAAACTTATCTTCCTTTCTGTATTCTGCATTATTTAAGTTTAGATATACAGCACTTGGCTGGTCTATTCTAATGCCTTGTTTTCTTTTCTATTTTCTCTTTCTCATTTTCTTCTAGAATGACCTGGAAACTGGTGGGTTCCCTCAAAATCACCCTGATGTGGGGTGTCCTTCTGTATGCTGTGAATATGTATTGCTTTCATTGGTTGATAAGTAAAACTGCTTTGGCCTATGGCAAGGCAGGATAGAGCCAGGCGGGGATCCAAGCAGAGACAGGAAAAGAAGGGTGGAGTCTGAGAGATGCCATCCAGCTGCCCAAGGAGCAACATGCCAGCAGACCAGTAAAGTCACAGTCATGTGGCAATACATAGATGAATAGAAATGGGTTAATTTAAGATGTAAGAGCTAGCTAGTAATAAGCCTGAGCCATCAGCCCAACATTTATAATTAATATAAGCCTCTGAGTAGTTATTTGGGAATAG
The DNA here is from genome assembly GCA_902168405.1 of Peromyscus aztecus. Lineage (NCBI taxonomy): Eukaryota > Metazoa > Chordata > Mammalia > Rodentia > Cricetidae > Peromyscus > Peromyscus aztecus. Next base: position 34,453 of record CABHPQ010169791.1, read on the forward strand.
GCAGGTGGGAGATTTGTCTGGTTACATCACCCTACCACCATGATTTATCTAACCCCTTTATGCCAATACCATCCTCTTTGCTATTATTTAGTTCAGAGATAGGCTGGAGGCAGTTGCATGTGAGAGAGAGAGAGAGAGAGAGAGAGAGAGAGAGAGAGAGAGAGAGAGAGAAGTTTCCTGTTCCTTCAGATGAAAAAGAGCCAGTCTGTGAGGGATGTGACCAAGAGTTATGTTGCCTGAGCCATCTTGGGGTCATGAAGTGAAATAGGCTTAGGATAAGGATGCAGATAGCAGAGTGGAAGAACAGAAGAAAGTCCTGTACCAACCATGCCTGAAGTCTTCCTAACTTCCTTCTGCCCCAGGGTAGGATTTTAGGGTGATATAAGAATGCAGGTATTTTTGAGATTAATGATCTATTTTGAAAAAAATTAGGTAAGCTGAAAAGATATTAAAACTATCACCATTACTATCAGTGTACACAATCCATCATTTTCAGTGATTTTGTTTCTGTTCTTTACCTAATAATGTAGTATGTTCTATTGATTAATTTTTATAAGCTAATTAGAGTTCTTATGAAAAGCCCTACTTAGTCATGGTGTATAAACTTTTAAAAATGTTACTGGATTTGATTTGGTAACTGAAGAATTAAAAAGAAAACCAATATATCTTTATTTGCATGTACGTGTGTGTGCCTGCTTATCTGTATGTGCACCATGTGCATACACTGCCCACTGAGGCCAGAATAGGACGTTGGATCCCTTGGATAGACTTATAGGTGGTTGTGAGCTGCTCTATGTGGGCTATAGGAACTGAACCTGGGTCTTCACAAGTAACTGCTGAGCCATCTCTGCAGCCTCTGCTTTGGTATATTGCTTTGATTTTGGTGGTGAGGGTTCATCAGATTGCTCTGCTGTTTTCTTTCCTTAGCCAGCTAACTTATGCATTAAATTTTGTTTGTGCTTTTGATGTTGTATCCACTATACCATGACCTAACCTAGGTTACAAAGAATTATACCTATAGTTTCTTCTAAGAGTTTCACAGTGTTAACTCTTAAGCCGAGGTCTTTGTGCATTTTGAATGAATGCGTGTAGCTTGTGTAAGGTAGTGGTTTAGTTTCAATCCAGTTGTCCCAGGACCATTTGAAAAGATTACTTACTCATCAAATTGGTCAGTGTTTTATCACAGCAACAGAAGGCAGACTAGAACAGTTATTTGGCTTGTTGCCATGTCATTGTTCCTAATAGCCACTTCAGAGTTTTTATTTCTTTACTATTGTTATCAATGTTCATCCATAATTTAGAACATTAAACATGATCTCCTTTTCCCTGTTGTCCATATAGCTAAAGCTTTTTTTATTTTTATTTTTAAACAGTAAACCAAACACACTTTCGGTTTGTTTTTCTGTTCTTTCTTTCTTACTTACATGTGTTTATTGTATGGAGTATGTGCATTCACTTTTACTGCAGGGTATTATTTTCACTATCTCACATTAAGCTTAGTTTTTAAAGTCATTATTTTAGTTTTTTTTCAATAGCAGAAAGTTATGTTTTTTGATTTGAGACTTTTAAGAATATACTCTTTACAGCTACAAATGTTCTAACATTTCTTTAGAATTTCTTATGCTCCTTCCTCCTTTCCTTCCATCTGTCTTCTCCTTTTGTGACCCCTCATAATAACCTTTTGGCACTCCCAATGGCATTTCCCAGGTGTCTGATGCTCTGTTCATTTTTCTGCATTTTTTTCATCCTTTGCCACTGGTGATAATTGAAACTGACCTGCCTTCAAGTTGGTGTTTTTTCTTCCAGCTCAAATCTTTTGGTTGCATTAAAATTTTCAACTTTGCTGTTGCAATTTTCTGCTCTGGGATTCTGATATTTCTTTTTTTTTTTGAATTTATTTTATTTTACAATATAATTCAACTTTACATATCAGCCATGGATTCCCCCGTTCTCCCCCCTCCCGCCCCGGCCCCCTCCCCCCAGCCCACCCCCCATTTCCATCTCCTCCAGGGCAAAGACTCCCCCGAGGATTGAGATCAACCTGGTGGACTCAGTCCAGGCAGGTCTAGTCCCCTCCTCCCAGGCTGAGCCAAGCGTCTCTGCTAAGCCCCAGGTTTCAAACAGCCAATTCACTGAGCACAGGACCTGGTCCAACTGCCTGTATGCCTCCCAAACAGATCAAGCCAATCAACTGTCTCACCCATTCAGAGGGCCTGATCCAGTTGGGGGCCCCTCAGCCATCGGTTCACAGTTCATGTGTTTCCATTCGTTTGGCCACTCGTCCCTGTATTCCATCCATCCCTGGTCCCAACAACTCTTGCTCACATAAACCCTCCCCCTTCTCGCCAATTGGACTCCGGGAGCTCCACCCGGGGCCTGACCTTGGATATCTGCATCAAGTTCCCTCAGTCATTGGATGGGGTTTCTAGCACGACAATTAGGGTGTTTGGACATCCTATCACCAGGGTAGGTCAGTTCGGGCTATTTCTCGGCTATTGCCAGCAGTCTATTGTGGGGGCATCTTTGTGGATTTCTGTGGGCCTCTCTAGCACTTTGCTTCTTCCTATTCTCATGTGGTCTTCATTTACCATGAACATTCCTTGTGTTCCCTCTCTGTTCTTGATCCAGTTGGGATCTCCCGCTCCCCCAAGTTCTCTTTCCCTGGCCCCTCGCCACTCATTACCCCCACTCATGTCCAGACTGTTCACTTGCTCAGCTATGTTCATATCAGCATTATTTGTAATAGCCAGAACCTGGAAACAACCTAGATGCCCTTCAACCGAAGAATGGATAAATAAACTGTGGTACATATACACAATGGAATACTACTCAGCAGAGAAAAACAATGACATCATGAGGTTTGCAGGCAAATGGATGGATCTAGAAAAAAATCCTCCTGAGTGAGGTAACCCAGACTCAGAAAAACAAACACGGTATGTATCCATTCATAGGAGAATACTAGTTGTGGAACAAGGATGACTGGACAGCTACTCACAACACCAGGGAGGCTACCTGGAAAACAGGACCCCAACAAAGACGCTGGGATTGCCCAGTGATGGAGAAATGGATGAGATCTACATGAACAGTCTGATATTTCTTAAAGAGTTTTGGTGTCTTTATTTTATTTTAGGTTAGGTATTGCTATACTTTTAGATTTTTTTTGAAGATTACTTTTGTTCTTTTTTTTAAATTGAAAATAGATTCTTCTCTCATATGATACATCCCAACCACAATTTCCCCTCTCTCCACTCCTCCCAGCTCCCCTCCCCAGCTCCCCTTTCCCCCAGATCAACTCTCCCCCCATTTCTCTTTAGAAAAGAGCACTTCTCCAAGATGTGAGAATGTTAGAATGGCTGGCACAATGACAGCTCATGCTGGTGAGGATGTGGAGCAAGGGGAACACTCCTCCATTGCTGGTGAGAGTGCAAACTTACATAGCTGCTATGGAAATCTATATGGTTGTTCCTTAGAAAACTGGGGATCCATCTGCCTCAAGACCCAGTTGTTTTTGTTCTTTTGATTAGTCAAATTTTAAAATAGCTGAGTGAAAAATTTCATGTTTAAGTCTAGGGTTTAGGCTTCCCTAGAAAAAAAATTAGTTGGCTAATTTTTCTCCATTGTGAAGAGCGTGCTTTGCCATTTATTTACATATCTCAGAATGTTTTGGTTGAAAGCTGCATAGGTAAGTGGCAAAGTGGGCTAATAATTGGATATAGATTTTCTTAATTACCTTGAGCCAATAAAATTCCTAGCCTTTGTTGAGGGCTTTTCCCTGTTTCCCTTCAGGCTTCTGTGGAGGCCAGAGGTTGATGTGGGCATGTTGCTCCCCACCTTATTTGCCTGGTTATTCATCTTACACGGGTCTCTTCTCACTGAACTTGATACTTGATGTTTCAACTTATGGCTCACCATCTAGCTCTGTCTCCCAGGGAGGGTCACAGACACCTGCCACCACACCCACCTTTTCTTTCACATGCGAGTTGGGGCTGGAATTCAGGTGACCATGTTTATATACTCAGGCACCTCACCCTCTGAGCTATCTCTCTGGTCTCCATTACTCACCTTCGCCCCAGAGTTTCTGTTGATCAAACACTCTTCTGAACCAGTGGGCCACTATGATTGCAACGATCATCTCTGAGACGGTACATACAGCAGAGATCTGCAGAAGCATCATGCCAGCCATCTGAGGCAGAAAAGAAACATTCCTCATGTGAATAAAGCCTCTGAGAACTGTGAGAAAAGCATTGCTGGGTAGGAATACGTAATTTACCCTCCCAGCTCCAAACAGCTATGGCTATTTCATTATCTATGCAGTGGATCTCTTGCTAAGTGCTTTAATTCTGTTAACAGCTTCCCGCCTTTTACTTCTGCTTTACACGTGATGAGGCTGGAAAGTAGAGAAAGCAGAATAGTACGTGGTTTGCAGAGTAACCTCCTTTTTCTCAGTCCCCTTTGGTAGGGCCGATCATAGGATCTGTGTTTTATACTACTCTGTTCAGTGTATACTGTTTTCCTTATTACACTCTGCTCTAGATGTTACTGCATGAATTTGATGAAGCTATTCTTGCTCAGCTCATGGGAAGAGTGAGAACTTACCTAGGGGAATGGGTCATTATGTTAGAAACAATCAAATTCTTTTGTCTTCCATCTTTTTTTTTTTTCCAGAATGAATTGTATTTAGAACATCCTATTCTTTTTTCAATAACTGATTCTTGTCTGGCTTCCAATAGGGAAGCATTTGTTCTATTGTATATTTTAAATAGGCAGATGGATTTAATCCATGAAGATAGGTGTGCTGGCTAGTTTATGTCAGCTTGACATAAGCTGGAGTCCTTGGAGAGGAGGCAGCCTCAATTGAGAAAATTCTCCTATAAGATTGGGCTATAGGCAAGTCTGTGGTGGGAGGCCAGCTTCCATCTTTTACAGGGTTCCTATGAGGAGGAGAGAGGGATAAGAGATATTAGGTAGAAAGAGAGATGTAGTGATGAGAGGAAAGATGGAAATATAGGTTAGCTTCAGGAGGACCTGGGTCAATACCCAACGGCCATGAACTTTATTCAAAAGGGCTTTTTACAACAATGCCAAGGGGTGAGGCAAAAGACCTCCACCTTGCTAGATACAGTCAAGTGTAGACCTTTCCAAATACCTGGCAAACACGCCCTTGGTCCAATCATCCCCACATGCAGCCCTGCTGGGTAAAGCAAGCTCAGATCTCACTAGGAAACCTCTGTGGGCTCCCACAGTCTGTACAACATTTTCTTAATTACTATTGATGTGGGTGGGGCTACTTCTGGGCAGGTGGTCCTGGGTTCTCTAAGAAAGCAGGCTGAATGAGCCATGGGGAGCAAGCCAGTAAGCAGCACTCCTTCATGGGCTCTATATCAGCTCCTGCCTCTAGGTTCCTGGCCTGTTTGAATTCTTGTCCTTTCCTCTTCAGGTTTCTTTGGTCTTGGTGTTTCATTACAACCATAGTAACCCTGACTAAAACCGTCAGTGTTAGCAAACTCATTGACAAGGATTTCAAAGGTAATAATCAACAGCTCTGTGTACATTCTTATGTCTTAGCTCAGTTGTTTTAATGTTGTGTCTTGTCTTAGTTGGAATAAAACACTGTAGAAGTAGACAGCAATCTACTGGCCTCCTGTGCTAGTTCCCCAGGTATGTTGTGATAAAGCACCATAACATGAATGGCTTCTACAACAGAAATTAACCGTCTCATAGTTCTGGAGGCTAAAAGCTCCAAATCAATGTATTGGTGAGACCATGCTCCTTCTAGACACTCTGAAAGAGGGTACTTCTCTCTTCAGATTCTGGAAGCCCCTTGAATTATAGTAGCATCACTTCAATGTGTCCTTATATTCACATGGCCATTTTCCTCATGTACCAGCTTTTCTTTTTACAAGAGCATCAGTAATATGGTCTGCCCTTCTCCAATGTGACCTCAGCTTGCTAATTATAACTATAATGACTCTATTCATCAAAAATGTCACAATTGCACATACTTAAAAAAACAATTCAACTTATAACTATTTGCCCCTAGTGCCTCCAAGTTCCTGTCCTTTCCATGTGTAAAATGTATTCATCATATCTCAGCATCTCCCCAGATTTTTAACTTATTACAGCATCAATTCTATGTCCAAAATATCTCTAATTAATATCAAGTCAAGGAAGTCCTAAATTCTTCTTGAAATCAGTTGTAGGAAAGACTCATACTGTTGTTTGGTAGGGGGTAAAATTTCTCTGCACCTGTGGACTCATGAAACCAGAAAACAAGTTATTTGATGCTAAGACACAAGGGTGTGGTGATATTTTATTGTGAACCCCAATAAAACTCATCTAAAGATCAGAGGAAAAAACCAGTCACTATATTAAACATAGAAGTCAGGTAATGGTAGCACATACACTAATACTAGCATTCAGGAGGCAGAGATCCATTCAGATCCCTGTGAGTTCAAGGCCACACTGGGAACAGAGCCAGGTGTGGTGGCACATGTCTTTAATCCCAGCACTAACCATGGAGGTCTGTAGGTCTTCTGTACAGACAGACAGGAAGTGATGTAGCTGGTAGGAGAGAGGAAGTAAGAGGACAGGGATAGAAAGGCATATATGCGTGGGCATATATACAGGAAGTAGGTCTCTTTTTGGCTGAGGATTTCTATCGGTAAGGATGTGGCTGGATTCTTTCTGCTTCCCTGATCTCTCAGTTTTTATCCCAATATTTGGCTCTGGGTTTTTTTTTTATTAATAAGACCATTTAGCAATTTGTCTTACATCTGGGTCTGAATATTTTCTTTAATTTTGCCAAATACAAATAGAATAGATATTGCAACTGTAATTCTTGCTTGATAACTGTTCTATTATATTATATTACATAATATTACTATGTTAAAGTTAAAACCTTCCTTTTTGATTATACAGAAAAAGAAAAATGCTGTGGGATAATGCTCTTGTACACTGGTTTAAAACACTGATTGGCCAGTAGCCAGGCAGGAAGTATAGGCGGGGTAAGCAGATGAGGAGAATTCTGGGAAGAGGAAGGCTGAGTCAGGAGATGCCAGCCAGACACAGAGGAAGCAAGATGACAAGGCAGAACTGAGAAAAGGTACCAAGCCACGTGGCTAAACATAGATTAAAAAAAATACAGGTTAATTCAAGTGTAAGAGCTAGTCAGTAATAAACCTGAGATAATGGCTGAGCAGTTATAATTAATATAAGCTTCTGAGTGATTATTTTATAAGTGACTGCAGGTTCACAGTGGGGGGGGCATGCAGGCAGGACCCGAGAAACCTTCTGACTGCACAAGGGTGGAGCAGACAGAAGACACACTCCCAAAATGGGAAATTAAAAGGGGGAAAAGCTCACAGGGCCTAGTCGAGTCTCAAGTCTACAACCCAATGGGGCTACATTTTGGTAGATTTTAAGGCCTGAGAATAATTCTCAGTAGACTTGTCCTCTGGTCTTCTGGGGACTGTCTTTGTCCACTGAGACAGTGGCCCCACTCTCTTAGCCCTCTGGGCAGTGACTTCACTTACTTAGCTATTGTTATCTCAGCCTATACTACATCAAAAATGAAATATTAACAGCTCAAAATGTGTAAGTTTCCTTCCCTCATTTCCTAGCTTTCTTTCTTGTTCATATAGTTAACATATAACTTTTAATGGTGATTTTCATAATTTTATGCTTATGCATTTATCTTTGACTTACTTTTCTATACAGCAAGACTATCGGCTATTTAATTTTTCTTTGAAATAGATATTCCATTGATTTGCTACTACTTCAGTTTCATTTTTCCATGTTTACTGATATGACTTCATCCCATAAATAAATATGTTGTAAAAGCCAAAGAACCAGAACTCTGCTGTGAGACAGTTTCTTCTGGACATGACAGGGAAGCTGTACCCCTGAAATCTCAACAATACAGTTGCCCCAAAAGAGCTGCAAAATGACAACATCAGTTGACATGCCTCCTCCCAAGGAGGAGGGAGGAAACTTCACAAGTCCAACTCCAGACAGGCAATCAATCAATGGCGGCTGAGGGGGAGGGGGAAAAATCAGTTTTCTCCAGGGACACATCATTGATAGGTTATCCAATGCCAAGTGGTCAGCTCTAAACACATGTACATATGAATGACACTAAATGGACTCTAAAGTTTATAAACAATAATGAGTGCAAGAAAACAGGTCAGGAAGCCAAGAAGAAGGAGAGAAGAGAGGGACTGGGATAAGAGGTGGGAGTAGAAATGATGTAAATACAGTGTACTTATATATGAAATTCTCAAAAACGAATTGCTTTTTGAGATAGAGATCTTGATGTGTAGTTCAGGTTGCCTCCAGTCTCAATTCTTTCTGCTGCTATCTGGTAAGTTTTTCTTTGTGTAAAGACTATATAATTTTATTCCAATATCACAATAACAACTTTAATATCTACTTCAGCAAGTTCTCTGGCCTTTTCCAACTATTATGTGACTTCTAGACTTTCTTGGCAATTTCCAAACCATTGTTCTTCTATCCATATGTATATTAGAGCAATTCCATTGTGCCATTTAGAATTTTTTCAGTTATATCTAACACTATTACTGAGTTATCATTAAAATTGGTACTTACATTTGACCAAATGTATTCTTTTCCTAATGATTCAAAAGCTGGAAACTCAATGCCCATTATAATTATACCAATAATAGACACGAAGCTACTTAGGATGTTCATTACAATTGCTAACACAACCTGCAATAGATGTAAAAAGAAAAAAAAAGGTCATGGATAGAAGAAACAGATTTAAAACATGGTTTAGTCTCTCTGTCTCTCTGTCTCTGTCTCTGTCTCGGTCTCTGTCTGTCTGTCTGTCTGTCTGTCTCTCTCTCTCTGTACACATGGGGATTCTCTGCCTTCCATCTCACCCCAGACATAGTGGAATTGCAGGTATGGTACTGCATCTGGCTTTACATTGGTTCTGGGGATTTGAACTCAGGTTTTCATGCTTGTTCAATGAGCATTAAATCCACACAGTCATCTCCCTATCTCTTTTATACTAAAAACAACTTGTAAAATCTTACTTTTTTCAAGCTTATTAAAAGAGGTTCCTATCAAGGCTTCACCCCAAACTTGCCTAGAAGTTAGTAACATAAAAGGTTTTTATTTCACAAGAAGCATATGTGTGCTCATCAAGGCATCACTATGCAATGCCTGTAATAAGTTAAGCATCAGAAGCTTACAATAGGGACTGGACAGGTGGCTCAGCAGTTAAGAGCATTGGTTGTTCTTCCAGAGGATCCAGGTTCAATTCCCAGCACCCATAGGGCATCTCACCACTGTCTGTAACTCCAGTGCCAGAGGATCTGATGCCCTCTGAGGGCACTGTACACTCATGGTGCACAGACATGCATGCAGACAAAACACCCACATACGTAAAAAATAAAATGAAAAAAAAGAGGCTTACAACAATGAATATGAGGAGAAAAAGTTATATTCTCTGACTGTTATGTAATGAAATTTAATAAGTACCATGATATCAACACATTTCAAGTTGGGTATTTGTCAGGCTTATTCTTGCCACTTCACTACTTAAACCCTTTTAGTGGTTCCTAGCTTCCTTTTAAACAGCCACCAAAGTGCTTTAAGTGGCCTTGAGGACACTGCATGAGCTAGGAAGGAAGGTGGCCCTTTGAGAAGGAGCTGGAGTTGTATGTATGTATTTGTATAAATGTGTGAGAGACATGCGTGTTAGAGAGGAGGATGTGCTGTGGTACCAGGAAGAAGGTGTGACTTAATGACAGTCAACCAAAGCGAAGGATGGGGACCCAGGAACGTCAAGTTGTTTAGCAGGAAGTCCTCCTTTATTTTAAGGACTTTCTTCATTAGTTTACCTCTTCTCCCATTTTTGTGCTTGCATACACAAAAGTGTGTGTGTGTGTGTGTATGTGTGTGTGTGTGTGTGTGTATGTGGTGTGTGTGTGTGTGTGTGTGTGTGTGTGTGTATACATGTGTATGAACATGTGGGTGGTTGCATGTGGAGGCCTGAGACTAATGCTGGGTATCATCCTTAATCACTCTTCCATCTTATCTTATTCACTGAGGCAGGGTCTCCCAGTCAAACCTGGAATTCACTGATCTAGTTGGTCTTATTATCCAGCTTGCTTTGGGGATCCTCTACCTTCTGGAGCTGTAATGGCAGGTGAGCCACCATGACCACTTGGCATTTATACGAGTTCTGGATATCTGAACTCTGTTCTCATATTAATTTGGCAAAGGGCTTTAACTAACCACTGAGTTATTTCCTTAGTGCCCTCTTCATTAATTTAATTTTAGTGAAAGAAACTTTGTAAATTTCTGCTGTGGAAACCAGAAGGAGATCCCTCTCTGTTCAGTCTTTTAGTATCCTGGCCATGGCTCTCTCAGTGAAATACTTTTGCTAAGGATTAAAAAAATCTAAATCCTACCAGGCATGGTAGCACACATCTTTAATCTCAACACTCAAGAGGTAGAGCCAGGCAGATCTCTGAGTTCAAGGCCAGCCTGGTTTACAAAGAGAGTTTCAGGATAGCCAAGGCTGCACAGAGAAGCCCTGTCTTGAAAAACCAGACCAAAGCAAACCACCCCTAAATTCTAAGAAGAGGCATCTGTTACACCTCCTGCTTCCCTCCACTGAGATCATTTATAAAAAGTGCTAAACTTATCTGAATATAAAAAACGTGGTGCTGAGGACGGATGCCAGCTGCTTCTAGAGAAGGAACCAGGCTGGCTTTGCATAGAAAAGAAACTTATGCCTTTCTCCTTGAGGTAGTATGGAGGGGAAGGAGGCATCCAGAAATGTTTGGGTTTACAATAGGCTGCAGAATCTGGCTTGGAAATTACAGTCAGGCTCTGCACACCCCCATACTTCAGGAGAAAAAGCCAACGTGCTTGGTGAGTTTTCTGAAAATCAGCCAATAGGCCATATTTACTTCTACCTGTTAACATGGTTGCTGCACAGCAAATTCAGACTTCATACAAAGGCAGAAACTGAGGATAAGCTGGCATTGAGTTAGGAACTTGCAAAATCTCAAGAGGGCTGCCAGGGCTTTGAGGTCAACTGCGCGCTGTTGCTCTGGAAGAGCAACACCAGATGTTTAGCCCCATGCACACTTGCTTGCAGATATTTTTGGGGTCGCCAACTTAGAACAAGGACTAGGAAGGAAGACGATGTTAACAGCAGCTGCCTAGGTTATGGTTGATGGTGCTCGAACTCAACCACGAGTGGCAAAGAACTGATGCATTGTCGAAGTAACCGCTGAGCTAAAGCCAGCCCTGCCTAGGTTATGGTAAAAGTTAAAAAGGTAAGAAACCCAAACCCTGATTCCTCACAATCATAGTTGCCAAGCTCCTTCTCAGCAAACTGGCCTCTCATGCCACTGTTCTTTGTGGGTGGGGGAGATAGATCTTTAGCTGAAATGGCAAAGTTTTTTTTTTTTTTTTAAGATTTATTTATTTATTTAGAAGAGGGTATCAGATCTCATTACAGATGGTTGTGAGCCACCATGTGGTTGCTGGATATTGAACTCAGGACCTCTGAAAGAGCAGCCAGTGTACTTAACCTCTAAGTCATCTCTCCAGCCCAGGCAAACAACGTTTTTAGCTTGTTAGTGTTATCCATGTTTGTTCAGATTAATGGGGTGCACAGGGAAGCATTTTGTTCAGGGTCACACAGATAACACTGGGGTCTTCAGAGCCAGAATCCATGTATGTGACCTTCCAGTGCCGTGACTAACCACAAGGGGCTGGCAGAGGTGGGAGGGAGCTTCCAAATGAGCAGGGGACTGTTCCTTGTTGGAGGTGTCCTGGTGATATGCCATAGCCCTGGGTTTACAGAAGATCTCTCTCTTTTCATGTTATTTTTTTTCTCATCCTCTTTCTTAACAGCCCCACCCCTTTATCAACTTGAACACAAACTAGAGTTATCTGGGGCGGGGGGTGGGGGCAAGAACCTCAGTGAAACAGTGCCTCCATCAGATTTTTCTCTAGGCAAGTTTGTAGGGCATTCTCTTGATTAATGATTGATGTGGGAGGGACCAGCACATGACAGGATGGCCAGTGCCACCCCTGGGCAGGCAGTCCTGAGTTATATAAGGAAGTGGGCTGAGAAAACCACAAGAAACAAGCCAGTTAGCGTCATTTCTCTATGGCCTCTGCTTCAGTCCCTGCCTCTAGGTTCCTGCCTTGAGTTTCTGCCCTGAGTTCTCTCAGTGATGGAGTGTGACCTAAGTGTTAGAAGATGAAATAAACCCTTTCATCCCCACATGGCTTTTGGTCATGGTGTTTTATCACAGCAATAGAAACTTTATTAAGGCACTTACTAAATACCTTCAAACTTCCCTAACTTCTTCTCTCCTTTGAGAGTTTTGTTTTATGATTGATACTCCATTTAGATGCCATGTAGGGATCCATTCCGTGAAAACTCTCATATCTCTCTCCTTATTTGCTCATTAGGCATCCCCTTTGCCACACTCCCACAAAAGACACATTGAGGTGCATTTTTTTTTAAAGAATTAAGTGATAGTTTTCATCTGAGCATTAGGAAGAGGTGCCCCTACCAATATTTCAGAATCATCAATATCTCTTTCTATTTGTGCTATGTAACCCTTTGTCTCTGGGGCTGTGTCCCGCTTTCCCACATACCTGACATGTTGTAGCATCACCGTGGATTATACTACTGGACCCTGAGTTGACGAACTGTGGGTAGAAATAAGTATTGAAACCCCCATGCTCAGGATGATCCGTTCCCTCAACAGATTCTATTCCTAACGCCAGTGTCATTCTGATGCTTAGAGTATCCCTGGATTTTAGGAAGAAAGCAGTATTAAAATGAAAAAATTATTTTGGTTCTAAGGGATTCCCTAAAAAAAAAAAATTGTACCTTTTCTCTGTTAGAGAGATGAAAAGACATTCAAAAGTTGTTTATTGTTCACAAGATCAGCATGTAGGTGATGGCACTCAGGAATTTCTCAATAATTTTATGAGGGGCAAATAGTGGATCCTTGGCTTGCTTTGATGGTCAGTTAGCAAGTCAATGATCTGAAGTATTAGAAAATAAGATGGCTAGTATGGCATCTCTCAGTTACAGGAATCCTTTCCCTCATAATATTCTAGGGGAAAAACCCATCCCTGAAAAATGATTTCAGGAAACATTTGATCAAATGGCTTTATTTTGTTTTATTTATTTATGGCTATTTTCCTCAAGCACTGTGATGTCTGTGACCTACTAGAACTACCTGAAAGTATGATTATTTGTGGATTATTCAGAATTAACTTTTTCCCTGTGGTATGCATTCCATTTGCTTGCAGCACTTACAAAAGATGACTTAAATTTCCTAAGAAGGATATTAAGAATCTCCCAGCCCAGGAGGCTGCAACCTGTTATGAAAGTAGAGGCACCTTACCTTGGTCTAAAGAAAACCTGGTCATTTTATTGTGGTGCACTCTGTCAGAGTTATTTAAACTCTGCAGAACTCGGCTTCCTGGTTTATAAAGTGGGATGTGAAGAGCTACTGCATTTGATCCTTGTGGCAATAGGTAAAATGAGGTTGAAGTGCTATTGGGAAATGCATGATGCAGTGATAGACACATCAGTGAATATTATTTGTGAGTAATTTCTTCCATAAGCTTCCTGTTTATGTCTTGGGCTTAGGGTCCCTTCTAGACACTTTGCAATTGGAGACTCATTGTACCATTCCAGCTTAAGTCATCGATCTTTCCTGTACACACCTCTTTCTACAAAGTTGTCAGTTTTGCAATGCCTTTAGAGGTGAGTCCTTAGAGGAAATGTCTGCCAATCAAAGAAGTGAATGTCAGGCCCCTGCTGAGTGAAATGACTTCTTGTATGTCTCAGAAGCCTTTCCACAAAGCTCAGGGACTGGGCTCCACTCAGACCTCTACTCTGTCAAAGTCCATCTTGGTAGAGGAGAACAAGAAGGTGGGGAAGGATTTAGGAAATCTGTTCTCTGTGAAGAAGCTCATCCTTAGGTTAAGCTTTCTGCTTCTAGAGACTTGCTGTTACAGGGAAGTCAGTTGTGCCACAAGGCCACATGACTTCTGCATGAATGACCCTTAATCAACAGATTTCTTCTGGATTGAGTGCTTTTGTGAACTAAGATGGCTGGAGCAATAATAGCTTTGGGCTTTCCTCAGGATAATTACTTTTAATTGGGCATGCTCCAGGTGGACATTTTGATAAATTCACCCAAGAAATTATTAAAATATCAATTTTAGGGATCTCTATTTAATTCCCCTCAACTCCTCTTGGACCTCCAAGGCTCTTTTTTCCTTTTCCCTTACTTAATTTTTCCAAAAAATTGCCTCTAGTTCCTTAGACATTAAACTCATGCTTTTGGGTTTTCACCCTGAAAAGAACGACCTTATAGTTATTATATAAACAGCCCTGCCCTTTGTGAGTCTTCTGAATAATAGTCCTTTGAAATCTTTTTTACCTGTACACCCTAGCCCCTTGAGATACTTACCAAAACAGGAGACAAACACAAAAGACAACTCTTCCAGGCTCAAATGAGCACTGGAAATCAGTGATTGAGTCTAGTACACCGTTGACCACAGCATACTTTAATCGATCAATTAGGACCCAATAAGTAGAAATCAGTAATGCCACAGTTTACTCACAAATGATCCAGACGCCAACATGTAAAAGATGATAACAATCATACCGACAGTACCGACACTGTGTTGCTGTTCCTCTAGATTGTACAAAAAGACCCAGAGCATCCCCAGTGCACTGTGAATTAGGCCAAACATAATTTGTGCAACCTGTGAGAAGAGAAAGCCAATGTTATTCAAAGTGAATCTACTAAGGACTGTTTCAGTCTGTGTGGCTCTGTATATTAGTATATTAGTCAAGGCTCTCCAGCGAAAAACAATCGATAAGATGCTGGTTCTAGTCTCTGCGGGATATTGATGTAGTCATGGAGACCACAGACACCATTCCACTGTAATATCAAACCTTCTGCTTCAGAACGGTGAGTGTTCACTATCTCTGAGTATTGAAAGAATTACATGTCAAGGAGGAACCCAGATGGAGACTGTTGTGGCAGCCACTGTTGGATGATTTGGATCTTCTTCGCTTGAATGAGAAGGATTTTATTTAACAGCAGACTTCAAGGACAATTATTTTGATTTTGTAGGTGGTTCTAGTTAAGTGAGAAGCAGAGACCTATTGATCTGTCTTTCTCAGAAGGACACCATGGCTAAAAGAAGAACTGCTGACCCTGGGGATCTGAAAGTCTCTTTCTGAGTACTGCTCTCCCTCCTAGGCTGAATCTTTAGGCAGACTTTAGCAAAAAGATCTATCTCTTGTTCTTCACCCACAAAACCAGTTAGGGACATTTGGCCTCTCCTTACTTCTTTCTCTCTTCTCCTCTTGTCTGGGTCTTGAACTTTGGTTCCCCTTGTCCTACCCATTCCCACATCCAGTGCTGACCTTTGCCACTGGAGACTAAGCCAGTCTAGGCCTTGTTTTAAAAAATAGTATTCATGAAGTCCAAAAACCAGATAAGGACCTATGGAATTGTGATAAAGATGGGGAAAGAGGTGGGTTGGTACTGTGCTAGTTAGTTTTTTTGTCAACTTGAAACTGGAGTCCACTGAGAAGAGGTACCCTCAGGTTTCCCAAGACACTGGCCTGTAGGGTAGCATGTGGGACATTTTCTTGATTTATGATTGATGTAGAGAGACCACTTCTGATCAAGTATTCCTAGAGTATATAAGAAAGTGGGTTGAGCCAGGTGGTGGCAGCACATGCTTTTAATCCCAGCACTCAGGAGACTGAGGCAGGTGGATCTCTGTGAGTTCAAGGCCAGCCTGATCTACAAAGCCAGTTATGGGGCTGTTACACAGAGAAATCCTGTCTCAACAAAACAACAAAACAAAACAGAACAGAACAGAATAGAACAGAACAGAACAGAAAACAGGTGGAGCAAGCCGTGAAGAACAAGCCACTATGCAGCATTCCTCCACGGCCTCTGCTTTAGCTCCTGCCTTCAAGTTCCCTACACTGACTTCTCCTGTTGATGGACTGTAACCCGCAAGCCAAACAAACCCTTTACTCCCCAAGTTGCTTTTCGTCATGTTTTTTTTTTTTTCTGCCCCTGTAGCAACAGAAAGAAAGCAAACTAAGGCAGGTATCCACAGCACAAGTCATCCTCTCCACTTGATTGTTAAAATCCTCTACTGAGAATGCCCTTTGTTGAGGACTGACGTGAGATGCAAATATCTTCAATTTTCTTTTGCTTATTTGGAGATTTATTTCAAATAATGCTTTCCCAATGTCTTAGTTACTTTTTCTGTCACTATGAAAAAAATACTCTGACAAAAGCAACTTAACAGAGAAAAGGTTTCTTTTGTCTAATAGTTCAAAGGTACAGTCCATCAGGGCTGGAAAGTCAAGGCCACAGGAACCTGAAGCAGCTGGTCATTTTACCCAGGGTCAGGAAGCAAAGAGAGAGGCATGCTTGCTTTGCTCAGTCCTCTTTCTCCATTTACACTGTGCAGAATCCTGATCAGGGAATGACACCACTCACAGTGGCCATGTCTTCCCTTCTCAATTGACATAGTCTAGCTAATCCTCGACAGGTATGCTCAGAGGTTCCCTCCCTGATGATTCCCTAGTCTGTCAAGTTGACAGTTAACATTATTGCACCTAGACTTGTTACCAGTTTATCAGTCTGGTTTCCTCCAAGTTTCTGACCATCTAGTTGAACCATCAAAGTTGTAGCTGTGGGTTAGTATCTGATCATACATCTTCCCATTCCTCCTATACAAAATAAGCAAGTAGGATTAACGCTTGAAATTATACACCTTGGAAAGGTTTTCCTTTGCATTTCTCCTTCAGGGATTATCCCAGCCAGGGGCTGTGGTATTGCAGTTATCTACTTTTGGGAGGTTTTTGGATATCAGGAAAAATCATTTGTAAACCAGGGCTCAATTACATTTTCCTGTTAAAACTGATAATAGGGCCATCAGGCCTCAGGTAGAAGCTGGATGAGAAGAGTTAGTAAGAGCATTTGAGCTGTTTTTTCTGTCTTGTTTGCTTGGATTTGACCATAAATATATGTCCATTTGGTGATGGAGTTTTTGCTGGGAATGCCCAACTTGTGGCTTGGTGAGTTAGGTAACACCTAACTCACAATGAGCAACTCATAGTGGTTACAGGGGAAGGTAAGTTCAGGCACCCTTTCCACTATTGCTAGGAGTCTTAGCTGGGGTCATCCTTGTGGATTCCTGATTTTTTTCCATTTGCCTGCAAACTTCATGATTTCATTTTTTTAAAAACCACCGAATAATACTCCATTGTGTAAATGTACCCCATTTTCTTTATCTATTCTTTGGCTGAGGGGCATCTAGGTTGTTTCCAGGTTCTGGCTATAATGCTAATAAATAATGCTGCTATGAACATATTTGAGCAAGTGTCCTTGTGGTATGATTGCGCATCCTTTGGGTATATGCCAAAGAGAGGTATTTCTGGCTCTTGAGGTAGATTGATTCCCAATTTTCTGAGAACCCACCATACTGATTTCCAAAGTGGCTGTACAAGTTTGCACTCCCACCAGCAGTTGTCATTAATGTTTTTGAATTTAGCCATTCTGACAGATGTAAGATGGTATCTCAAAGTTGTTTTGATTTGCATTTCTCTTACGGCTAAGGACATTGAGCAATTCCTGAAATGTCTTTTGGCCATTTGAGATTCTTCCTTTGAAAATTCTCTGTTTAGCTCTGTAGCCATTTTTAAAATTGGATTGTTCCTTATTTTGATGTCTTGTTTCTTGAGTTCTTTATATATTTTGGAGATCAGCCTTCTGTTAGATGTGGAGTTGGTGAAGATCTTTTCTCATTCTGTAGGCTGCCATTTTGTTTAATTGACTGTGTCCTTTGCCTTACAGAAGAGTCTCAGTTTCAGGAGGTCCCATTTATTAATTGTTGCTCTCAGTGTCTGTACTACTTGTATTATATTCAGGAAGTGATCTCTGTGCCAATGTGTTCAAGCCTACTTCCCACTTTCTCTTCTATCAGGTTAAGTGTAACTGGATTTATGTTGAGATCTTTGGTCCACTTGGACTTGAGTTTTGAGCATGATAATAGATATGAATCTATTTGCATTTTTCTTCTGTATGCAGAGGGTCTAGTCTGGTCCTATGCAGGTTCCACAGCTGTCAGTCTAAAGTTCGTGAGTTCCTAAGAGCTTGGTTCAGTTGTCTCTGTAGATTTCTCCATTATGATCTTGACCCCCCAACCCTTGCTCATGTAATCCCTCTTCCCTCTTTTTGACTGGACTCCCAGAGCTCAGCCTGGTGCTTGGCTATGGATCTCTGCATCTGCTTCCATCAGTTACTGGATGAAGGCTCTATGATAACAATGAGGGTATTCACCAATCTAATTACCGGGTTAGGCCTATCCAGGCAACATCTCCGCGATTGCTAGTAGTCTAATCTGGGGTCGTCCTTGTGGATTCTTGGGAATTTCTCTAGTACCAGGTTTCAGCCTGACCCCATAATATTTCCCTCTATCAAGATCTCTCTCTCTTTTTTTTTAAGATTTATTTATTTATTATGTTTACAGTGTTCTGTTTGCATATATTCCTGCAAGCCAGAAGAGGGCACCAGATCTCATTACAGATGGTTGTGAGCCACCATGTGGTTGCTGGGAATTGAACTCAGGAAGAACAGCCAGCGTTCTTAACCGCTGAGCCATCTCTCCAGCCCAAGATATCTCTTTCATTGCTCTCCCACTCTCTA
>CABHPQ010169792.1:0-12784 GCA_902168405.1 Peromyscus aztecus
CCAGGGGCCAGCCATCCAGCCATCCAGCCACATAGCCAGACCTGGAATGTGAAGGAAAGAAAAGATATACAGAAATAGAGAAAGGTAGAAGCCCAAAGGCAAAACATAGAAGAAGAGAAACAGGATAATTTAAGTTAAGAAAAGCTGACTGGAAACAAGCCAAGCTAAGGCTGGGCATTCATAAGTAATAATAAGTCTCTGTATGGTTATTTGGGAGCTGAGTGGAAGGCCCCCAAAAGAACAAGGAGTAAAAAAAAAAAACTATGTGTATGTGTGTGTATGTATGTGTATGAGTGTGTGTGTGTGTGTGTGTGTGTGTGTGTGTGTGTGTGAGTATGTGAAGCAGGATCCCTGGAGCTCATTGGCCAGTCAGTATAGTCAAATTGCTGAGTCCCTGATTCAGTGAGAGGCCCTGTCTCAAAAAACAAAGATGGAGGACAATCCAGAAAAGACACCTAATGTCAACCTGTGACCTTCATAGGCACACACACACACACATGGGCACACATACACACACACATGCACACTCACAAACTAGTAAGTACATATACCACACACACACCACACAAAACAAAACATTACTAAAACAGGAAAAAGGTTGATTTCAGCTCACAGTTGGAGGTTACAGTCCATCATGGCAGGGAAGGCATGAGGCCTGAAGCTGGAGGTGGCTGGTCACACTGCATCCACAGGCAGGAAGCAGAGGAAGATGAACGCTGGTACCCAGCTCACTGTCAACTTTTTCTTCAGTTCACGACCCCAACCCAAGAAACTGTGCCACTAATATTTAGGGTGGACTGTCCATCAAGAGATAAACCTTTCTGAAAACGCCCTCACTTTTCTGCAGACACCCCCCAGAGGTGAATTACCATGGCCACTCTTAATCCAATTGACTTGACAAGGAAGACTAAGCCTCATACCAGGCTACAGAGCTGCTCACTCATGCAGACGTCAGCCTACCATCAGTGGGCTTTGGTGAGACTTACGGTGCAATGTCCTAGGCTTAGCCCAACCACACCAAAGTCCAGGCAGGTGGAGGCTTTGTAACCCTTAATCAGGCTGTGGACTTTGGAATTCTCCACATTATCCTGGTCTCCTCTTTGTCCCTTCCAGAATGCACCTGTTATCTTTCTCTCAAAACAGTGTTTGAACTTGGCTATGTCTAAGTTTCCTAGAAAAATCCCAGCCAGCTTGCCACCAAGTTCACACTCAATGCCCTACATGTAATCTCTCTTTGAGTGTGTGCCACATCAACATGTGTCATGGGCAGAAGTTGGTCTCTGGGTCCTCTGGCTCTCTGGCCCTCTGGCTTCTCATAAGTGGTTTTGTGGTTGGGAATGATTTGACCATTATCCAAGGTCTAGGAGGAACCCAAAACAATTCCTAACAGGTCACATTTTCTTTGGCGATCATTTCTGCAATTTCACTCTTCAGAGCTCTTGGGTGCCATCTGGTCAGAAGGATTTATTTACATCTTACTGTGATTTATTTACATCAGTCAGTCTAGAAAACTTTCATTTGCTTATTAATATTTCAGCTAATATCCATATAGTGTGTGCTTCAGGAGATACTTTGAGGGTCAGGAACTCCCCTGCTCCAGCAGTGTTTATTAAGTTTTGTTACAATCTAGGACTGGTGTTAGTCACTGTGGTGCAAGCTAAGTTGTAGAAGATATGGTGTCTGATGCCAAAGAACTCATTGTGTGACCAGGGAGATGATTGGGCAAGGTAACAAATGCCATCTCAAAGAGGGTTGAATGCATTTTCCTGTCATAGTTAGTAGTCTGGATGGGTGAATGTTGAGTCAGCTTCCTAGCAGTGTTTTTAGTGTTGTGTCTGAATTTGATCTCCCAAACCCCATTTAAGGGTGGAAGGAGAGAACCAGACCCACATATGTGCCATGGCATACACCTCCTCCCGTATCATGTACATACAATAATATATATGTATATGTATATTTACAGACCCACACTGGACTGTATGTATACAGACCCACACTGGACTGTATGTATACAGACCCACACTGAACTGTATGGATACAGACCCACACTGGACTGTATGTATACAGACCCACACTAGACTCTGAACCATCTGGCAGTTTGGTTTTCATCTTCCCAGCCTCTTGAACCATGAACAATGGATTTTTGGTATTTAGGAATCACCTAGTCTAAAGCGTTTTGTTAGATCAGACCCCGTTGGACCAAGGCTGTGTGTATAGGATGGTGGGCTCCCATAGAAGAGAGAAGGACTCAAATCATTACTGTTAGGCATGTCCTTTTGGAAGCTGTAGCTTGCCCTGAGTGTACAGGGTGTGCGAGGAGCACGTAGCCAGGAGATTGCCTTCAAATGGGTCATGCTGCTGCATCAGCTTACTTGGTTCTTCTGAATTTCTCATGTACTGTCATGAGAAGGGTTGCTTGAGCCCCACTGGAGCTCCTGTCAGTCAGTCTGTCTGTCTGTCTGTCTATCTATCTATCTATCTATCTATCTATCTATCTATCTATCTATCTATCATCTATCTATCTGCTGTAGGAATTGAACCCAGGTCTTCACGCATGCTCGACAAGTGCTTTACTTTCAACCTTAGCCCCTCTTTCCCATTTGTAAGCGGACTCCATGGCCATGGCCATTTTGTTCATTGTGCCCACATGTTGACAGTCACCTGCCTTCCTAGATCTACTTTTTGTTTTTGCTCAGTTATCATGATGGCTGACCACACTCAGCCAGCCCCGAGAACGGGTGCCCTTGGGCTCCCCCACCTCAAGCCTTACCTTGGCTTCCATCTTGGTCTGAACTTGCTGTTGAGCTTGCTGAGTTATTCTCATTCAGCTAGACTTCAGCTAGAACTTGGAATAAAAATGGCTGTTTGTAGTGGTTTGAAGGTCATTGGACCCCATAAGCTCACAGGGAGTGGCACTGTTAGGAGGTGTGACTTTGTTAAAGTAGGTGTGGCCTTGTTGGAGGAAGTGTGTCAGTGTAGGGGTGGGCTTTGAGATTTTATATGCTCAAGATACCGCCCATTTCTTGTTGCCTTCTGATCAAGATGTAACCAGCACCATGTCTGCCTGCGTGCCGCCATGCTGCCCGCCACGATGATGATAGACTGAACCTCTGAACTGTAAGCTGCCACCCCAATTAAATGTTTTTCCTTTATAATAGTTGCTGTGGTCATGGTGTCTTTTCACAGCAGTAGAAACCCTAACTAAGACACTGTTCTTTGTTTTCTAGGCAAAGGTAGACACTGAAAGCCCTAGTTAGAATCCAAGTGGAAAATATCACTGGCCTCGATATGTACATGGACTCGATATGTATATGGACTCCGTGTGTGTTTGTGTGTGTGTGTGTGTGTGTGTGTGTGTGTGTGTGTGTGCGCGCGCGCGCGCGCATACGCACTCATGTACTGCATCTGCCTGTTTCTACTCCTTCGTGCTTGATTTTTTACATGTGTTCTGGGGATCTGAACTCAGGGCCTCAAGCTTCAACAGCAAGTGCTTTATCCACTGAACTACCTCTCCACCCACTCCCACGATTATTTCTTGAGACAAGAGTCTCTCACCGCCTTCCTGATTTCACTGAGGCGGAGAGCTGACAAGCACCGGGCTCTGTGTCTCCACCTCCTTGGCACTGACGTGCAAGTACGTACCACACACCCATCGTTCTTATGTGGGTTCTAGGAATCGAACCCGGTTCTCATGCTCACGTGGCTCTTCACCCGCCAAGCCGTCTCTCCAGCCTA
Source organism: Peromyscus aztecus (assembly GCA_902168405.1). Taxonomy (NCBI): domain Eukaryota; kingdom Metazoa; phylum Chordata; class Mammalia; order Rodentia; family Cricetidae; genus Peromyscus; species Peromyscus aztecus. Next base: position 3,736 of record CABHPQ010169792.1, read on the forward strand.
CTCTTGAACCTACGATCATCTTGTCTTGGCTTCCCAAGTGCTGGGATTACAGATCTAAGCCATCATGCCTGGCAAGACTTTCCCTTTAAAACAAAGTGAAGACAGAGCCCTGTGTCTGGCTTGTTAGGCAGGAAGCTCTGTTAACACCTGGTTACCTTGTAAGCTTTTTTTTTCTTTCTCTGGGCTTCTTGTTAAGCATTTCCCCAGGCTTGCTGAGTGAGCTAGTGAACATCCCTTCAGGACTTTTATGGACTCCGGCTTTCTATTCTTAGCTCATACTTGTATTTTTTGAGTTCCCGTGTCAAAACCCGAGTTACCCTGTCATGGATTCTGCCTCTCTGCTCTGAGATGGATGGAGTAATTTTGAGTTATAATGTTGACAACAGCTAACATTTGTACACTGCTTTACAATTTTCCAAGTTCATCACCTGCATTTTCTTGTTTTATCTCTGTGGCAATCTGGGATGCTGTTTAGGTCCAGTTCTTTTTTTTTCTCACCTGGGAAGCCACAGAGGACCCAGCTGGTCATAGGAGGTGCCAAGGCGACAGGAAATTTTCCACTGCTTTCTTTTTTACATAGTAAAACTGCTTTTTTTTTTTTTTTTGAGAGAGAGAGAGAGAGAGTGGGAGTTTTAGAGAGAGAGAGAGAGAGAATGGTACTTGGTCTTTTAAGGAAATTGGGGTATAGATACAGATACAGGAAAGAGTTCAGGAGGGGCTGGAGAGATGGTACTGGTTGCTCTTGCAGAAGACCTGGGGTTGGTTCCCAGCACTAACGTGGCAGCTCACAACTGTCTGTAACTCCAGTTCCGGGGGTGGGGGGGCGGTGAGTCTGACACCTTCTTCTGGCTTCCATGGGCGTGACACAAACCTAGTGCCCAGACACACATGCGAGCAAAACACCCGTAAACATAAAACAGTAAAGCTCAGGATTAAAAAAAGCATCGAGAAGGAAACATATAAGGAGGGGGGTGATTGGGAACAAAGCATGATAGGACATGTGGACGAAGAAGCTATAATGAATTCCGACTTTTAACCTAAAAAAATTAAAAAGAATCAAATATATGTGTCTTATCATTCCACTGTCCAGTAACTACAGCAATGAGCACTTGCTAGAATGTTCTCCCAGGCAGATTACTATAAACATATGATAATTACTCAGAAACTACATCTTCATGTCAACCCCTGAGTTCTCTCTTTATTTACATATTTGTGTGTGTGTGTGTGTGTGTGTGTGTGTGTGTGTGTGTGTGCCTCAGCACACCAAAGTGTGGTCAGAACAGCTGTGGCAGCCAGTTCCCTCCCCCAGGTGGCTAAGCTTGGTGGCAAGTGCCTTTGCCCACTGAGCCACCACTGCCCCTGACTTTTCAGTGCAAGCTTGTGTTGGGAGTGTTTCCCCATGTCAGGCTTCTGGAGGCATGCAGGGCCTGATGATGGGGCACACTCTGAGGTACGGATTGTTTGTGAGTTTGCACCCGCAGGAACATCAGAGTGTGCTTATACAGACTGAGATGGCTACACCACCACTAGGCCATGCCATCTTTTTAATGCTTTCATACCATATATTAATCACAAAATACTGGGTTTTATTGTAAGATTTCCACACATATATATGTATATATATAAATATATATAAAATTTACTTTGATCATGTTGACCTACCCTCCATTATTCGCCCTTAACCCCTTTTCCTTTCTTCTGGTACCCTTCCTCTTTCCAATCTCCTTCCTCATCCTCTTCCTCCTCTTCTTCCTCTTCCTCTTTCTCTTCTTCTGCCTCCTCCCCCTTTTCTCCTTCCTTCTCCCCCTTTTTAGTGGTGCTGGGAATTGAACCCAGGGCTTCATGCATGCTAGGTTGGCATTCTGTCACTGAGCTACATCCCCTGTCTTTCAGTCTTTAGTTTTTAAAACTAGATTCTATACATGAGAGAGAACACAGGAAATATTTGTGTTTCTGAGCCTGGCTTATTTCCCTTAACATACTGATCTGCAGTTACATCCATTTTCTTGCAGTTAATATTATTTTTGTTCTTCTTTATGGTTGACAATAAAACCCTTTGTGTATATCTGCCACATATTCATTTATCCATGGGCAGGCACCTAGCCTGATCCCTGGGCCGTTGTGATTGGTGAAGACCGTGTGTGCAGATGTCTCTGTAGTAAGCTGACAGCCCAAGTTTATTCTCAGGGGTGGTCCTCCCATCCTCACACATGCAGCAAGCACTTCACTCTCTGAGGCATCTCTGTCCTTCATCCTCATACCCACTGTCTTAGGGTTTCTATTGCTGTGAAGAGACACTGTGACCACAGCAACGCTTATGAAGGAAAACATTTAATTGAAGCTGTCTTACAGTTCAAAGGCTTAGTCCATTATCATCATGGTGAGACATGGTGGTGTGAAGGCAGACATGATGCCGAAGAAGGAGCTGAGAGTCCCATGTCTTGCAGGCAGCAGGAAGTGGTTTGTGACACTGGGAATAGCTTGAGCATAGGAGACCTCCAAGCCCACCCCCAGAGTGACACACTTCCTCCAACAAGGCCACACCCACTCCAACCAGGCCACACCTCCTAACAGTGCCACTCCCTTTGGGGACCACTTTCTTTCAAGCCACCACACCCACCGAGCCATCTCTGACCTCCATCCTCACACATACTTGGTGAGTACTTCACCCACTGAGCTTTCTCCGCAGCCCATTGTACATTTCTGCTTGCCTGTGAGACAAAGTTGCAAATTATTGCTCAGTGGGATTCCTTCCTGTGGTCTTGCTTTTGTGTTCTTTGTCCTAGAGTCTAGGTATTTTCAGTTCTGATTGCTTTTCAAGGTTTTATAGAGGTTAAATGTTACCTAATTCTGGATGCTCCTCTATGCATCCATACTGCTCTCTCTTACTATGAAAACCACCTCAGGAGGGATTTCAGTTCCCCCGCCCCTTTTTCAGGAGAACAATTAGCTCAATCAATTTATAGTAAGTTTAAGTGGCTTATCTTTCATCTCTCCACAGTAGCCCTTCTAGGGCCGAGAGGCTGGCACAGGATAGGAAGAGATGCACACATGTTACAGACTTGTTGGATGATACCTTTTGAATTGAATAAATCCCTGTGGTTCCCGGGGATTAAATAGGATTAGGATGAGGGTAGAGGCAGGAAGCTCCAGTGCGACAGATTTCAAATCAGTCTGATCTTTCTAATAAACTCAGTTACTTAGAGGTAGAAGGAGCTACCATAAGCCATAGTGAGTTCCCAGACTCAGGGATACCCCACATTTAAAGAATTTTAGCCTCGGCCAGGTGGTGGCGGCACACGCCTTTAATCCCAGCACTCGGGAGGCAGAGCCAAGTGGATCCCTGTGAGTTCGAGGCCAGCCTGGTCTCCAGAGCAGGATCTAGGAGAGGCAAAAAAACAACAGAGAAACCCTGTCTCAAAAAAAATGAGAAAAAAAAAAAAGCCTCATCCCAGGAATGAAGAGAGATTATTTCACAATCTGGCAGCTTCTTTTCTAGCAGTGGGCTTGAATTCACGTTTTTCAAGGTTTCCTCTGGGTATCTTGTCCTAGGTTGGGCATGGCAAGTATACATCATCCCAAGCGTTACTTCCTGTGTATTGGCGGCTGCTCAAGGCCAGATGACTCATAGCATGGTGTTTTTCTTGGGTTCATCAGAGATACGTATCAGGATGGTGTTGGAGTGTCTTCTTTGTCTTAGAGAGTCTATCCAACAGTGTACCTCCTGAACCTGCTTACCCGTCCCAGCTTCCTTCTTGCTGGAAATTTTGATCCAATTCGTGTTCCCACCCCTTAGATCTGATGACTAAGATCTAATGGAAATCAGTGTAGCATCCTGAGGTCCTGGCTGGCTGTTACTTCCTGGGACCCCATCAGGAGGCAGCTCGCACAGAAGTAGATGCAGTTGTGATTGACTTTTTGAAAACCCCTTTATTTATATATAATTAACACACCATAAAATTCAATATGCAAACACATAGTTTGATGCTTTAAAAATGTATTATCAGGTCTGGAGAGATGGCTCATGACAGTACTCGCTGCTCTTCCAGAGACTTAGTCCAGTTCCCAGCACCCGCATTGGGCGGCTCCCGGCTGTTTGACTGCAGTTCTACAGGAGCCACTGTCCTCTGGGGAACAAGCACACACAGGGCAAACATCCTCACAGACGGGCGCATACACCTAGCTTGAAAAAATGTATTTCCAGCTGTACAGCGATGGTCATATTGATCTCAGGACGTTGTGCATTTCACCCTTAACAGTCTCTCCTCCCTTCCCTTTCCCATTGATCTCTAGCAACCCCATTCATCTAATTCCTGTCTGGAGAGGCTTGCCACTTTAGGGATGTCACATACAAGGGACATGGAATCAGGAAGTCAGAGGCAGGGGATGAAGTGGAAGGATGGAGTCCAGAGACTCAAAGCTAAGAACCAACAGCACAAGCCAGGAGTGCTCAACTGAGCAACTCCCTGAGAACCTCATGACATGGACCCCAGAATGCATGAGCTGGCAGGCACGTACCAGGAGACAGATGTGGCCGAGGTCCTGGGTTAGGGTGTTCAGCTGTGCTTGGCATCATGCTAGAAGACCAGCAGATGCCCAGTGTTTCCTCCTGGCTTCAGAAGTCCAGAGCTCGCCATTCATTCTGTTAGACGCCTGTGGCAGACAGACTGGTTCTCAGCACAGCACGAGGTCCCATCCTGCCTCACGGTTCTCCAGTTTACCCTGGCTGTAATGTTCCCTGTCCTTAATTGTCCCCACGACACCCATCTTTGTCAAAACCATCCCTATTTATTGAGCGCCTGCTGTGCTCCGGGTGCAGTTCTGACGTGCCCTCACCTTTAAAGCTCTCCACAGCTCAGATCGATTCCTCAGCCACACGTATTTGTCCATGTGTGCGTGCGTTGTGCATGTGCACATGTATGTGCTTGCACGTGGAGGCCAGAGGTCAACCTTGGGTGTTGTTCTGCAGGTGTGATCTACTCCATCCCCTCTGGACAGTCTTGCCCGCTTGGCACTCACTAAGTAAGCTAAGCCAGCTTGCCGGTGAGTCCCTAGGGTCTACCTGTCTCCGTCTCCCCAGCATTGGGGTTACAAGCACAAGCCCCTGTGCCTGCTTTTTACACAGCTTCTGGGACCAGACTCCCCTGTGCCACCTGACACCAAGACGCCTTCTCAGACAGACCCCCTACTTTATGCATGGTCAGACAGAACATCACTGGGAGCTTAATGAATTTGCTCAAGGAACCACATGGTGAGGACTTGAGGACCAGGCATGTGAACTGAGGAGGCCTGATGCTGGAGTCCAGTGCTCTCCACAGCTGCCCACACTTTCTACAAAGGAGGTGCAGGGGAGGCAGATGGTGTGCATGGAGGTGCAGGGGATGCAGATGGTGTGGATGGAGGTGCAGGGGATGCAGATGATGGGGATACATGCTATTGGTGAAATTATTAAGGCCACTCCATGTAGTTAAAAGGAGGATTTATTTAGTGGGTAACTTACAAATGAAGGGATAGGTAGGTCGCGGGGTCTGGGGAAGGTGTATCGCAGTCCATCGGTGTTCTCTGGAGCTCTGCTCGGTCCACCTCCACCGTCTCGGGTCCAGGAACCGAGAGAGAGCTCACCCATCCAGATCTCGGGTCTCCAGGGGCCTTCCTTGGCCCTGCCTTGTAGGCGTGACAGTTGCCGAAGTCTCAATGGGGCTTGGAACTTCCAGATCAAAGCTGGAATGGCTACCCACTACAACATGCAGGTGCTAGGGATACAGAGGCTGGTGGTGAAGACGATGACAATGGGGAGCACTGTTGTGCCATCCCAATCTCTCTGAGCCTCAGTTTATACATGTGTAGAGTGAAATGGCCTAGTCTCTAGGTGCCTGTGGCCTGGGGCTTCCTGAAGAATTCCCTGGAAGTCAGGACAGCCATGGTTAAGTTAGTAGCAGTTGAATGTCTTCCGGCCCTTAACGCTTAGCTCCACAGAGTCTTCTCAGACACAGTGACAGAGCACCTAATAAGAGACTGGAGACATCTCAAACGATCCTGACAGGAACAAGCAAGGAGGATTCCCAGTGGGAGGGGAAGGGCGTGATGGAGCTGGAAACAATCCATGTCCCTCAGATTCTTCATCCTCGGGAGAGGCAGGGAGCACAGCCGATAGTTCATTACAACCGCATCAACTGCATTGATTTCCGCTGCTTTGATGGGAAGATCCACATTGCCCTGTGGCTCAGCCCTGGCGTCCTCGGAGCAGTGACCCGGGTGGTGGCTCTCAGATTTGGAGAGCCCAGCCCAGTGATCTGGCCATGTGGTCATGGTCTTGGAGAACCCCAGATTCCGTGTGTGTGTGTGTGTGTGTGTGTGTGTGTGTGTGTGTGTGTGTTTGCTGCTAAGAATCAGGTAGCTGGCTTTCATATGCACCACAAGCTCCATAACCTTTGAAGCCTCAGTTTCTCTTCTGTGAAATGGGTAGAACATTAGTGTTCCTGAGAGGGCTGTGTGGATGACCCTGTGTACAGTGACTGCTTCATGTTAAGGTTGTGTAAATCTCTGATGTTCCCTTGCAGGCTGGAAGTGTCTGAAGAGCAAGATCACTTCTGTCTGTCCCCCTTCGCTCCTCTTCCTCTCCCTCCTCCCATCTCCCTCCTTTCTCCTTTCTTTCCTCTACTCTCTCCTTTCTGCTATCCCATTCTCTTCTTTCTTCTTTCTCTTCCCTCCCCCTCCTTTCTTTTTGTGATTCAATGAGTGAGTTTCATTAGGGTCACTTATAAGAGCATGGGAGTGGGCTATTCACGGGAGCCCAGACATCTTCCCAGTGGCTACACCATTGAAAAAAACACCCCTTCCTTCCCCAGCAACCATTCATGGCCAGTAGCTCCCCAGAGAGGGAGCCTCGTGAACTAGTGACCATGAATTGCCTAGAAATCCTCAGCGATGGGTGGGGTCTCCTGAGTCAAAGGGCAGGATCTCAGTTATCCAGGGTAACACTCTGTATGCAGTACCCGCAGTGAGTGTCTATAATGGAGCTTCAATACATATTAAATCCATGCAGAGTGGGTGAAGCTCCCTGCTGGCTAGTTTTATGTCAACTTGACACAAGCTGGAGTCATTTTGGAAGAGGGAACCTCAGTTGAGAAAACGCTCCCTCCCACTATATGGACCTGTGGGGCATTTTCTTGACTGATGATTGATATGGGAGGGGGGGCAGGTCACTGTGGGTGGTGCGATCTGTGGGCTGGTGGTCCTGGGTGCTGTAAGAAAGCAGGCTGAGCAAGCCGTGGAGAGCAAGTCAGCAACCAGAGGTCACCGAGGCAACACAGTAGGAACAGGTGGGGTGCATGAGGCTGGACACCCACCCACGCCATCCCCCATCACACTCTCCTGGTGGCCAAGTCACTCCCAGTCCTGATCAGACACCTGTGTGAAAAACTGTCCAGCTGCTGGGGACACAAGACAACCGGCAGCAGAAGTGACGGTGGCCAGCCTCATGTGGGGACCAGCAGCGGAGACCTCACAACCGGGACCAGCCTCGTGTGGGGACCAGCAGCGGGACCTCACAACCGGGACCAGCCTCGTGTGGGGACCAGCAGCGAGAGACCTCACAACCGGGGACCAGCCTCGTGTGGGGACCAGCAGCGAGAGACCTCACAACCGGGACCAGCCTCGTGTGGGGACCAGCAGCGGAGAGACCCCACAACCGGGGACCAGCCTCAGGTGAGGACCAGGAGTGGAGAGACCTCACAACCGGGACCAGCCTCAGGTGAGGACCAGGAGTGGAGAGACCTCACAACCTGGGCAGCCTTGGGGGGAAGGGGTGGGGGACCAGCAACAGAGAACCCTCACAACCTTGGGCAAACGACAGCAGCTGATGTTGTGCAGATCTGCGACACTGAAGCAGGACCTCCCGTCTTTCAAGAGATGGTAAAAGCCTGGACTCTCAGACAAAGCCCCTTAATATTTACACAGTAAATAAGGAAGATGCTTCCAAGGCTCCGTGAGTCAAACAGAAGGACCGAGCGCCCTCGTCCAGCCTGCAGGCTTCGGATTTTGATTCCGTCAAGATGGGGAGGTAGAGTTCAGATGAGGCAGCTGGAGGAGTCCAGAGCTGCTGCTGAGGGAACACAGGACCCGCTTGCCCAGCTGCTTACTTCACGCAGATGAAAGGACTCCAACGCGCAAGCATGACCGTTTCCGTTGTGGAGGCAGGAGGTCCTGTGAGTGAACCAACATTTGGAGAAACGAGGCACTTGCCTTGAGACCACAAATCACCACGATGCTGAGACCCAAATCCAGGCAACTGTGAGCCACAGACCTTTTGCTTAAGCAGAGTCCCTTGGCTGGTGTGTTCATTCAGGAGGTGCAAGGCTAGTCCGTGAGTTTACCTGCATCTGACAGACCTGTCTGGAACCTTGGCTCTGCCTTCTGCAGGGGGTTTGAGCCCCTGGGATAAGAGACTGTCCTCTAAGTTTCCTCCTCTAGGTAACAGGGTGGTGATGCAGCTGCCCTCCTGGATGGAGGTGGGGGAGCTGTAAGAATGTATGAGGTCATGTGGGAAGGGGGCTTAATCCAGAAAATATCTCAAGTGCTCAAGTGCCTGTCATAGGAAAGGAATCATGCTATGTGGCCGAGTCTGTGGAACAGATTCTAGGAAGCTTCTAGAAGGAGGATTAAAGGCTGCGTGTGGTGGCACAGGGCTCTAATCCCAGCACTCAGGAGGTGAAGGGAGGGGGTGGAGTTCAAGGCTAGCCTCAGCCACATAGAGCTACATAGTGAGTCCTAGGAGAGCCCGGGCTACATGGTTAAGACTTCGTCAAACAAACAAACAAACAAACAAACAATCAAACAAACAAAAACAAAGGCAAATAGGTCCAGTGGTGGTGCATTCACGAGGTGGAGGCAGGAGGTCAAGAGGTCAAGATCATTCTTGGCCATGCAGGGAGACTAAGGCCAGCCTGGGCTACCTGAGATCCTGTTTTGAAAAACCAAACCCAAAGAAGAAAGAAACTAAGGAGGCCAAGAGAGAGTTTGATATTTTTCTTGATAGGCAGGCAGGCAG
>CABHPQ010169793.1:0-11120 GCA_902168405.1 Peromyscus aztecus
GGTGCAATCACATTTCTGTGTGAAATGATTATTTTCTGAGAAACCTAACTTCCCTCTAACTCAAAACTTCACTCTCTCAATAAAGTCATTATTCACTTACTTCTTCAAGTATCTTTTTTCATTCATTCTCACTGGTTTTCTTCAGAAGTAACTTTTATAGTTCGTATTATTATTCAGAGGTTGCATTACACTTGCAATGTGCCCTTATTACACACACCTTCAATAGCATTCTTTATAGTCCCCTTCCCAATCTTCCTTCTGCATGCCCACTTCTTAGTTCAGGCCCTCTCTCAAGCTTTCAACCAGGAGAGAAAATGTGATAATTATCATCTTTCTGAGCACGGCTTATTTCCATTAATATGATCCTTGCTGGTTCTATCATTTTTTTTTTCTGAAAATATCAGTTTTGTTCTTTATAACTGAGCAAACTTCATTTAGAATACAAACCACATTTTGTAATTGATCTGTTCTTCTGCTGACAGGCACCGAGGCTGAGTCCATAGCTTGGCATGTGAATGGTGTCACAGAGACACAAGCAGGCCACTGAAGCTGCACTCAACACAAACTCAGGTTCTTCCGCATATGCATCCTGAAGTGCTGTGAGTGGATCATAGGGTGCTCTTTCTTCCGTTTTAGAAACCTCTGTACCAGTGTCCATATTGGCTGTGATTTATATTCCCATCAGCAGGAGGAAGGGTTCTTTCCTCCCATATCCTTGTCAGTAACTGTTATTCTTTGGTGGTAGCCATTCTGATTTGAATCGGATAATAAACGTAGTTTCGATTTGCAATCATCTCATAGATAAAAATGTTGAACATTTTTTCATGTACTCACTACCCATTTGTACTTCATTAGAAATGTCCACTGCCCATTTATCAATTTGATTATTATCACTTTATTTAAATTTTAGAGATCCTTATTATCCCAGATAAGAATTCTTTGTCAGAGGACTGCCTATTCAGTAAGGATTTCTCCATCTGGTGGACATTCTTGTCAGAATGCTGATCCTTTCTCGGTTCTGCAGTTTTCCAGTTTAATATAGTCCCGTCTGCCCATTCTTGCTCTTATCTCGTATTTTCCTCTAGTACCCTTAATGTTTCAGGTCCTGCATTAAGGATGCTGAATTGCATAGAGATAGGGGAGTAGTTTCACTCTTGTATGTGTAGATAGTCAGTTTTCCCAGTACCTCTTGTTGAAGAGGCTAATTTCTCCCCCACTATATCATTTTGGTACCATAATTAAGAGTCAGGTGGCCTTAGGGGCATGTCCTTATTTCTAAATTTTCTACCCTAGTCCACCGGGTAGCAGACTGTGTGTCTGTATTGGGGACACTAACATGCTGTTTTTATTATCACATCTCTGCAGTATATGTGTATGTCAAATATTGAAATGTCTCCTAAATGGTTCATTAGCTCAAGACTGCTTTGGGTATTAGAGGTGTTTTATGTTCCCATGTAAATTTCAGGATGGTTTTTCCTAGATTCTCAAGAATGTCACTGGCTGAATCTGTACACTGCTTTTAATAGCAATGAACATTTAAAAAATACTCTGTATATCCAAGAGCTTGAAAATTTCCATCTTTGACTGTATTCTGTCTCCTCCATCAATTCTTTATAGTTTTCAATGGAGAGATCTTTTTACACTTGTGGTTGTTTGTTTTGAGTAGTACTGTGAGTAAGACTATTTTCAGAGTTCGTTCAGTGAGCTGATCATCATCACTGTATGGAAAAGCTACTGATTCCTCAGTCCTGATTGTGTCCCCTGCTACTTTGCTGAGAATGCTTACAAGATCTTCAAGTCTTCTGGTCGATTCTTTGGGGACTTTTAACTGTAGACCCACCATCTAAAAACAAGGACAATGTGTCCTCTTCCTTTCTTGTTTGCATCTTTTTTACTTCTTTCTCTTGCCTTACGCATCTGGCTAAGATACGGATGGAGTGCTATCGTAAGAGTGGCCATAGAGGACAACATTGTCCCACACTGATTTTTTGGAAGAGTACTTTCTATTTTTCCCATTCAAAATTATATTGACTACAAGTCCACCATATTGAAGTTATTCCTACATCACAGTACCATTTCACTATTATGTAGATATTTCATCTTCTCCACCATTGTAGAGAATGAGATTACACTGAAGCCTTCCCTCATTTTATTCCCAGTATTTATAATTGTATGTAAGCCAAAGAAAATGACTACTAAGTATACAATTAAATGGATGGATAGGTAGATAAGTAAGGAATGAGTGGAGAGAGAGAATACCCTGAGTGTGTGGGATGCACTGGGATGGACAGATGAGTAGATAGATAAGTGAGGAATGAGTGAATAGAAAGAGAGAATTCCATGAGTGTGTGGGATGATGCACCGGGTTGCACCCACATTTACCCTTTATTTTCTTGTACAGAAAAAAGAACAGCATGCAGTGGGGCAAAGCAGAAAAGGCAGCAAAGGGAACACAGATGAAGAACATCACCAAAGCAGCCTCGACCGTTCTACTGTAAGGCTCATCTGTAACTCCAGGGTAGAAGCAGGAGTCTGTAAAGACGTCTCCAAGACGACACTGCCTGTCCTCAACTACCAGCTCACAGAAATACAACAGAAGCAACTGGGTACTCACAATCATTTTCTTCTTCTATCTCCCTGGATTTTAATCCTGACATATAAAACAGATGTTACTCAAATGAATCTGTTTCTTTGCAAGGAATGCATGGAAGAGAATTACATTCTATGAAATAGATTGCTCATTCCTTACCCAATGGGAGGACCAGATTTGTTAGGATATTTTGACTATCACAGATGTATTTTGACAACAACTAGACAGCAGCACTGATGAAATGGTGTAAATCATAAAACTAACTTTTATAAAGATGCCTTGCTTACTTGGAGGGGCCGCAGGTAGGCTAAAGACTTCGTCCACCACTGCCCATCACTGACAGCCTGCAGCACAGCCTTGGTAGTCGTCGTGGTATTGGACAAGACTTTCATGGTGGTTGCAGTGGTCCAGTGTAACAGGTCAGCTGAGCTGCTATCTGCAGCACTTCCATCATCCTGTGTTGAGGACAGAAAAGGCAGTGGTCACTGGTAAGACGGAGCACAGCTAGAGACTGCTGACAATAATCGGACTCATTAACACCAAGATAAACTCTTTTAAAGTCCACCTTAGTCAGCTACTACACAAACGTGAAAGACGAAATGCTCATAGCGCATCATTCCCCACTCAGCTGTTTACAGAAGAAAACAGAAAGAACGTCAGTGTGTTGAGTCAACACTCACTTTCAGAAGACCTACCAAGAAGAGATGCACTTTGTTTTACCAATCCAATGGCCACACGTTTTAAGTGGTTTTTAAATTATGATGTAAATCATTTAAGTAATCAATGCTTCTATGACCCCAACAAAATCAGAAGTCTCCAATAATCTGCCTTCCAATAGACAAGGAATTGCTTTTCCTCAAACAAGTGGATGATTAATACTATGTACCAGATGTCACCTCCAGCCAATCTTGAGTTATTCAATAAGAATGTTACCTATCCCTTTAAAAACCCCAACAAGGAGGAAAAATCACACACACTAACAGTCTTCTAAACAAAAATAACAAAGACTACATCTGCTCGTATTCAAAATGATTCTATGAAAGTCAACTTTCAGGTTAATGTCCACTCACTGGTTTCTCTGAAGTATTCCAGTAGGGGTTAGAAACTAAGTGGTAATCCTCTGATTCTAATAACTGTCTTGGCCTCATGGTATTAATAGCAGACAGCCTAGTTTTGTCATTTAATTCTGGGTCATATCATTCATCAAAGTAATAAAAAATAATAGAATCACTCAAAAGTTCTCAGGAGATCCTCTCATACGGAGCACCCAGACAGGAGCTTACTCTAGATCTACTTGACAGCAGCTTCGGAAGTGGAACTAAGGAGAGGTCATCCCCGTTCTTTTCCTGGGACCTGTGAGACTATTACACGGCAATGGAACTTTACAGGTAATTAAGGAACCCACCCTGAAAGCAGAAAGATTAAACCAAAATGGTGCACTTGACCAGTGTAATGACTTGAACCCACAAAGCAGAAATCCTGCCATAGCTAGGGTCAAGGGTCAAAGACCTTATAAGGGAGAAGCTTGGGGGGTGGTGTATGTGAGAGATTTGAAATACAAAAAGACTCAACCCACAGTTGTTGCCCTTCAAAATGGAGGATGAGAGCCATGATCCAAAGAATTATAGTATATTCCAGAAACTTGAGCACAACTGTCAGGTGATAACAGAATGTGAATGTGCACCTCAGTCCACAAGCAAAAGGAATGAAATTTGGCCAACAACGTGAAGAAAGATAGAAATGGATTTGCCACCAGAGCCTGCAACATACTTCGCTTACAGAAACCATAAAACAATGAGCTATTTTCTCAAAGCTGTGGATTTGTGGTGATAGCAAAGGGACAGGTCAGGTTAGGACACTTACATACGCATTTTTTTATTTCTAAAGGGAAACTAAAAGGAAGCCTTTAGGCTACATTAACCAAAGCCCAGAATTTACCTAATCCCCACTGCCTGAGGCTGCTTGTAAAATGCACTGCACATGCTTTACTACGGTTTTGACATGAGAAAACATATACCCATGAACTCAATGTAACATTACAGATTAAAGGCTAATTATAAAAACAGAGAAGACAGATGCTGTGTTAGCAAAGAACAAACCATGCTGTATTTCCTGTGCATTTTAAGATAATCACACAAAACAACTGAGGCCTAGGGAGCAATAAAGACAGTGTTTCTCTAGGTTCTAGTTTGGGCAGATACCATGGCTTCACTGACTTAACTATATTTGGATCTCTCTGCAAATTGTCCTGGTGCTGCCAGTTTAAAGCTAGAGAATACACTTCTTAGACTCACTTGTAACAGGTGTTGCACACATGACCCACTTTTATGAAACCTGGGAGACAAAGCTATTCTAGAGGCTGATGTTTTGCCATTTCTGTGATTCTTCTCCTAGCAAGAAATGTATAGACACACGAGTACCATAAATTGTATGTACACAACTATAAATCTGTACCAGTGACCCCGTTACCACAGTAAGAGAGTAGGTTAAAGACAATCGTGAACTTCCAACCTGCCGGCTTCCACCTTGGTAGAGTCGGCATAGCACGGAAACTCATCTTTTGGCTCCCTGGGTAGACTGCAGCTCCCCAAGAAGGAAGCCCTGAAACACTGCCCTGCAACAAGAGGTAACTATTAGCAACACCTATAACTTTAGTCCTTAAGCTACTCTCTAAACTATAAAAATCACCTCCATTTACAACATCAAGAATGTTTTCTGGGATCTAAAACTGAGCTTGATTCATTAAAAAATAAAAATAACAACAATCTGATAACACCATAACCAGGAGATAAGAAATACTGTCTTCATTAGCATTGGAGACTACAGCTTAAATAAAGAACTAAAATTAGGCTAAAAAGCCACTTACAAGTCGGTATCTTCAGGAAGTTTTCCAAGTAGTCCAGTCTGCAGAGCAGACCTGGTTAACTACCATCCCCCCTGTCAGAGCACCACTGGGAACTGAGTAGAAACATGTCCAGAGCTGCCTCTGGCCTCCAACACATCACCACTGTCTACAGAGCTGCAGCACGTGGCATGCGGTTGTTTCAAATGGAAAAGTACTGTAAAAGAAAGCAGCATGCTGTGGAGGTTTTTTGTTTTTGAAAGATTTTTTTTTTTTAATTATTTGTCTGTATCTGTGTCTGTGTCTGTGTCGGAGTATATGCACAAAAAGCAGGTCAGAGGCCAGAAGAGGGTACTGGACACTTCAGAGCTGGAGTTGCAGGTTGTAAGCTGCTGACAGTGTTGACTCAACTCTAGTTCTCCACAAGAGCAGCAAGCACTTTGAACTGCTCAGTCCACTCTCTAGCACCCCGTGTTGGTTTTAAATACAAAAAAGGAGGGAAATAAAGAACAATGTGCATGCTCTTAACGTCAGTGTGCTGGAGTAGAATTAGGTGGAACACACAGACATCACCAGCAGCCCAGAGCACTCCATCAACTACTAAAGCTCTGTGTGGAGGGGAGACAGCAGGCCTATAGCCAACCCTTGAGAAGACGCGGTAGAAAACCCCAACTGGCCGACTGTAGGAGAAGAAAGGGTGCTTGTTTTTGAATCCTTGCTCTGAGCCAAGACTTTACAAAGTGCTTCACTTAATACACTGTGTAAACACTAAAAGGGAACAAACACACCAGTAGTCGTTTTACTGGTGGCATGATTGCAACACAGCAGTAAATATCAACACTTGGGAGGCAGAAGCAGGAGAGTTCAAAGCTACTCTAAGCTACATAGTAAGTTCATAGCCAGCCTACTACACACAGGGCAAGCTTACTCAGTGGGAAGTCATACATATTTTGGGTTCACAGGCCTTTCTGAATATGCAAACAATGATATTTCTAGTACCCTGTGAATTATCATTCCATTTTCTTACTGGGTGTCTTAGGATAAAAGTTAATTTGTTTTATATATATTTGCTTTAGAATTACTACTTTTATATCTAACTAAGAAGTCTTTGCCTACTCTAAGGTCACAAAGATGTTCTCTTCAGTTTATCTTACCATGTAAGACTGTTTTTGCTTTAAGTGGCATTAATAAGATTACTACCCTCCTACCCACTCAAAGCATTATATGCTTAATTAATGTATTAGTTCCAGAATACTCTGGTATGATTTTTCATTCTGCAGAAGAAGCTGTTCAAGAGCAAGGACACTGTTCATTCATTATTCCAAGGTAGGTGAGGGTGAGTCTCCATAGTTTGCAGCTATAGATAACCATATGAAGTCTGGATTTACTGCATCGTTTAAATGTTTGAGATACATTTTCAAGAGGTGCCTAGAGGAAACATTATTCAAATAGAATTTCACATCACATTTTAAATTCCTGCTCATCTTGAGAATCCTCTTAATTGAGAGGGTGTATCAAATGATTGGAATGTCATCAACTAATCTGAGGCTAGAACTAAAACTATAAACATGCTAAGAAATACAGCCCTCGGGTAGGATGTGAGGTTCCATGGAGGTAAATAAAAGGAACTGAAAGATATCAAAATATGAAAGTCATAAAACCTATTTTATTTCATAAAATGCACCTAAATTTTATTTCTATTTCTATGGATGGATGATAAGCCGGCTAATTCAAGATAAGATACATGAAATATAAAAGACTGTTTGCAAAGATAAATAAAACTGACATGTTCAGAAATGTATGTAATAATGGATTTCCTGTAAATATTTCCTCTAGGGAACACTTACAATGAGAAAGTGAGGTTGGCTTGTTCTCTAAACATTAACTAGTTCAACCATTTAAATTACAGCAACTCAAACAATTTTTCCCACAGTGAAACATTTTTTTAAATGGGAACCCTGTATACAACCCACTTCTATCTTTAATTAGAATTATCTGGAGAAAACCCCACCAGCTAAGTGATACTAGCTAAGCAAAATGTTAATATATTCAAAATGGTATAAGACTTTTCAATCTAAAAAGCCTAATAACCAATATCAACAAGAACTGGAAATCTGAAATCTTGCAGTTATTCAGAGTTTGCATTTTATTCTATTATAAACAATTTTTGCACACCAGAACAAATGTAGCATCTAACACGTACAGTCTCCACTCTATTCACATGGATGTTACTGTATAATACCATCATTACTTTTTCTGAATATATAATAAAAATAATTTTCACAATGAAGTAATGGAAGTATTAAGTATGAGGCAGGTTATATACGAAATCTGCCTTCATTTATAAGTTATATTTAATATGGTTATTACCTCTACTGTTAATGTGCAATGCATGGCAGCTTATAGCTAAATACTACATTATACTCTGATAATAGTCGCTATAATATTCTGAAATGTGCTTCATTCATCAAAGCTATATGAGGGTTTGGATTAGCACTTCATGAAATCTCGATCTATTACAAGTGGCTGAAGGAGGAAAGAGGAAGACAGAAAAGCTTTTAAGAAAGAAAAAATAACCACTTTGGAAGGATGCCTTTCCTGCCTAAGTGGACACAGAGGACTGCTGCGGCGGCGGCGGCTTCATTGCTGACAAGAGTCTAACAGAAGAATATGTGCACACTTGTGGCAACACAGCGCGGCCTAATCCACGAAGTCACCATGGGGGCAGGCTGACACCTTCTAATTCACTGTAATACCAGAAACCAGGAAGCCCAAAAGTCATGAAAGACTTTGAATAGACTGTTTTAAAGGAGGAAGGGGATTCAGAACAAGTCCATGGGGCTGAGCTCAGCAGAAAGATGGTCAGATTCTACAGTAAACAGAAAAACAAGAACCCTCTCACAGTGACCAAACAATGACAAGACCTGAGTAACTACCACACGTCATGGAGAGGAACTAGGCTGGAAATGGATTCGATTTTACATTTTTTATTTACCTCCTCATTTCTGTTAGCCGTGGACTAATCATTAAGCAGCAGATATTGCCAAGTGAGCTCTAGCAAACACTGACACCGAGAAGCAGGTGTAAAGATAAATGACGTCATCTTCATTGACCAAACACAATAACACGTCTACTGTCAAGGATACAAGAGAGAAATGTGCGACTACTTAGTGGACACAGGGGAGGAAACGGTGAGACAAGTCCAGCAATGGATTAGAAAGAAATATCTTAGAAGAAAGGGCTCAAACTCAGGGCACAAACAAGAAGAGTAGGAGGGGCAGAGGTGTGCCAGAGAATGATGATGGGTCTGCCATGACTCACACAGTTTGGAAAGCTCTGACAAGAGATGGCACTACACTGACCATCAGAGTAGATATGCCTGAACAGGTCAGATACTGGGTAGATGGTGGAGGATCAACAGAGTCAAGTCTTCATTAATCAACAGAGTTAAGTCTTCAACTCTATTTGAGCGATGACTCCTGCTACAAACAAGGCTGAGTGATCACTGGCTCCTATGAGAGCTCCTTTGAGTCTGGAGAAACACAGAGCTTCTAGGAATGGTAAGCCCGACGATTACTAATGTGTACAAGGATGAGTTTCTAGGACTCATCAGGACCATGCTGATCTGATCTCTAAGAGCAGACAGCAGGACAGAAGCTGAACTGGGAGAGCTGTGGGAAACTGGTCACACGCTATTTCTTCATCTGCATTGGGGGAGGGGGGGTGTAGCTTTCTTTATTAAGTTGTGAGCAGGACACTTTTCAGCCACTTTCCATGTGAATGTTGTATTTCACACAACACAAAACTGAGAAATAGTCTACACACACACACACACACACACACACACACACACACACAAAACACACCTACCCCTTCATGGCATTGGATAACTGATCCCATTTCATTCCACTTACAGTATCTTTCAAACTCATTCCTTTTACACTTGTTAGCATACCTCTTGTAGAACTTTACCAATTAAGGGTGAGACGCTAGTATTTTCTCCTTCAGGATGGATCTGGAAATTCACTCTTTGGTAAAGAATCTGAAACAAGAAAGATTGTATTTTTGCTTTAATTTCCTTCTTTTTACATTGTAGGCTTAAAATTTAAGAAGTATTGGGTTCTTCCTCTAAGGGGAGGTGGGGTTGTCTTTGATAATGAACAGTTTGGTGCAATAAACTGTTGCCTAAACAAACAAAACAAACCAGGAGTTTAGGAACAGTTTCACAAGGAAGTAAGAGCTTCAAGAATGACAATGATCTGAAAGAAGTCTGCCACAAGTGCAATGGACAAATGCAATGGACGAAATGCAAGGCTCCCAGGACCCTCCCTCTCTCAGCTGTTTCTCATCGAGCAGGTTCTCCATCTAACTCAGCATGGTTTTAGGGAATTTAGCATCTCTCCAAGGCCACTCCCACTCATCATTTCCCAAGGACACCAGAAGGAATTTATGATAACAATGGCTTTAACTAACATGGCTCCAGAGACGGCTCACATGATTAAATAATCATCTATTTTATTCTACAATTCCTTTATTTTCAGTCAGTTATTTCCTAACATTCTTGTAGTTTTACTCAAACCTCTTACACCCTTTCTTTCTTACTATAATAAAGCCAACAACACTATAATATCGGGTTTTCAAATTCCTCTTTTGGTGACAACCGTAATTCTTCTAGAACATTTGTATGGTAAAAAACAAACAAAAATTGACCTCATGTCTAGATACATACACTCAACCAAATGAACTTCACACACACACACTGGGACTTACTGTATTTGTGATCACTTACCTCTGTCTGAAGAGAGCTGCTAGCTGCCAAAAGAAGTTCAATGCTGCTGGGAGGGCAATGCGTCAAAGCGAAAGCCATGAGCTCCTGGCGAGTGGCCAGGTCCTGGTAGCCTTCAGATTGGCCCAATTGGCTACAAACAGCCCAACTTCCAGGATATCCTGAAAAATTAGCGAAGAGGGAAAAAGGAAGAAAAAGGGATTTGCAGAAAGGAAGAGTAATGCGAGCAAAGGTGAGGGAAGGGTACAGCGGGGGAGTCCTAACTAGGTCTTGTGGTTCCAAGGCAAAACAGCAGTCGTTAACACCACACTGTGCACAGGCCTGAGAACCCAAGCTAGCAGAGACAGATCTGACCCGTTCATTACCACACAATTCAGGGCTACTCCAGACAAGTGTTTTTGACAGAACCCTTTACATTTCAGGATTGATAAGTGAATGCAAATTATTCACTGAACTTGATGTTCAGTTAAAAAGGTGGATTCTGAATGCAAAATACTAAGATTTTGACACCACCCAACCACACGGCACACCTGTGAACTGGAAAAAGCTCCAATACCAAACCTTCCTTTACGACTACAAAGAGACAATCATAACCCCTTTTCTCTAGGGTTGTCGGAAGGACTAAATAACATTTGTCCTTGAAAGCGCAATAGAAATTGCAAACTGCTATAAAGAGAATTGGAGTAGGTACTTAGAAACACCCACTTCATAGAAGACAGACATATAAGGTCAGGGTCAAATGGAGCTGGTCTAAGCCCCAGCAGGTATTTTTCTACAATGTCACACTATGAATTCTTCAAATACACTTATTCTCATTTGAAGGTATTCCAGCCTGACTGTAGCTTTTGCTCTAGGATTAAAAGCATCCATCCAGGATCATGTCTCTAAATATGTACACTAAA
>CABHPQ010169794.1:0-12502 GCA_902168405.1 Peromyscus aztecus
CTCACAAACCCAGCGGTGTTCGCCTGAGTGCCGGGATTAACGGCGCGCGACACACACCGCGTCACGCTCTGGAACGCTGACTTACATAGAGTTTCACTCAGGTGGGGAGGCCTTTTCTCTTGCTTTCCTTTGGTCACGGAAAGCGATATGCTTGCCAGTGCAGATTCCACACGTTCAGTTAGGTCCCAAGGGTGGGCCAGGCGCCAGTGCGGGCCCGATCAATAGTTCTAAGGAAACCCAAACCTCGGGGAAAGATTATCAAGCAGAGGAGAACAAGAGATCATTTGTGCGCTGGACCCAGTCCTAGGTCCACCGTGTGGGGCTGCTGTCTGCCTCACCCTCCTGTCCACTACAGGGTGTCCCTGTTCCCAGGCTTCTGCCGCCGGGTTCAACTAGGTTCTGATGTTCACACGATCTCAAATCGCAGATCTATGACTGGCCCCACTCTTTGTTTACCAAAGTCCACCGTACCCACCTCTGGCGCGGGCATTGGCAGCCTATCTCAAAGATTTGGAGCTCTGGTATTTACCCAAGAAGTCCTCTGGGACTTGTGTGTATGAATGTATGTAATGTATGAATGTATTTACATGTATGTATGTGAATGAGCGGCCCCTCCAGATGGCTCAGCAGGTAGAAGAGGCTACTGACAACCTGAATTCCACCCTGGCACCCCCATGGTAGATGAGAGGACTGACTCTGACAAGTTGTCCTCTGACTGCCCCAAATGCTCTGAGGCACGTGCAGAAACAGTAAATAGTTTAGAAGTAACAAAGTATCCTAGGATATGCTAACAGATGAACTAAAAGCGCCTCTACAGTGTGGAAAGTTCCACCACCACCATGTGGAAAATTTCTAAGGTCAGGCCTCTATTAAATTGGAGCCCAGCTCCAGCTCTATTAGCTTTTCAGCCTAAGCAAGGTAATTAACCCCTCTCAGTCTGAGATTCCTGCACTTCTCCCTCCAACTCCAATGGAGATTGAATTTAGATCCTTCTGCTTACGCTGGGCAAGGACACTACCTCCTAGCTGAATCCAGCCCTGTTGTGACTTGTTATTTTAAATTGGCTAAGTTGGTGTTGAACTTACTTTATAGCTCAGGCAGGCATTGAACTTATGAACTTCTGGGCTCAGCTTTGCACCTGTCCTTCCATGCCTGTGGTGATACTTTGTTTACACTTTAACAAAT
Source organism: Peromyscus aztecus (assembly GCA_902168405.1). Lineage (NCBI taxonomy): Eukaryota > Metazoa > Chordata > Mammalia > Rodentia > Cricetidae > Peromyscus > Peromyscus aztecus. Next base: position 1,186 of record CABHPQ010169794.1, read on the forward strand.
AAGATTTGTCTGAAGATCAGAGGACAGAGCCAGCCCCTACATTAAACATAGAGGCCAGGCAGTGGTGGCACACACCTTTAATCCTAGCTAGCACTCGGGAGGCAGAGATCTGTCTGGATCTCTGTGAGTTCAAAGCCACCCTGGACTACCGAGATTAATCCAGTTTAAAAGAGAAACAGCCAGGCAGTGGTGACACACACCTTTAATCCAGCACTTGGGATCTCATGCCTTTAATCCCAGTATTTGGGAAGCACACACACCATTAATCCCAGGACTAGGAAGGTTGAGACAGGAAATGATACGGCTGGGCAGAGAAAGGCATGTAAGGCGGGAGGAGACAGAAACTAGGTCCTTTCGGCTGAGGACTCAGGGGCATTCAGTTTGAGGATTCATGGAGACAAGAACTTCTCCTTTTGGCTGAGGAGTTGGTGAGGTGAGAAGTGGCTGTGGTTTGTTTCCTCTGATCTTTCAGCGTTTACCCCAATATCTGGCTCCAGGTTTCTATTATTAAGACCAATTAGGATTCGTGCAACACATGCCTATCAAGCACATTATGTCTATAAAATATTAGAGATGTAGGGCAGGGTGTAGTGGTGCACCCCTTTAATCCCAACACTCAGGAGGCAGAGGCAGGAAGATCTCTGAGTTCAAAGCCAGCCTGGTCTACATAGCAAAAATTCCAGGTGGTGGTGGTGCACACCTTTAATCCCAGCGTTAGGAGGCAGAGGGAGGCTGATTTCTGAGTTAAAGGCTAGCCTGGTCTACAGTGTGAGTTCCAGGACAGCCAAGGCTACATAATAGAAAGAGCCTGTCTCAAAAAAAAGAAAGGAAGGAAGGAAGGAAGAAAGAAAGAGAAGAAAAGAAAAAAGAAAAAGAAATCTTTGAGGTCTATCCTCAAGGGATTCCTCACCTTTGTGATTTACTTACAGGATCCTGACCAAGTTCTCACCGTAAAGAAGAAAAAAGTCCCTCATGCTTCTAGCAAGCCAAAAGAAATGAACAGCATTGTGAAATGCAGCCAGCATTCTGTCCTTAAGGATCTGCTCTAGGCCTCTTTTAGTGGAGCACACCTTTAATCCCGGCACTCAGGAGGCCGAGGCAGCTGGGTCTTTATGAGTTCGAGGCCAGCCTGGTTTACAGAGTGAGTTTCAGGACAGCCAGGGCTGTTACACAGAGAAAACTTGTCTTGAAAAACACCACCCCCCAAAAGAAATTAGTGTGTGTACATGTGCTTGTATATACAGGCTTGCACATGTCACAGTGTAAGGCTAGAGGTCAGAGGGCTGTGGTGGTATTGTGTTCCCCGAAATATTTGCACCCTAATAAACTTATCTGGGGTCAGAGACAGAATAGCCACAATATTAAACATAGAGGATAGGCAATGGTAGCACACGCCTTTAATCCTAGCATTCCAGAGGCAGAAATCCATGTGTTCAAGGATACAGCCAAGCATGGTGACTCACGCGTTTAATCCCAGAAAGTGAGCCTTTAATCCCAGGGAGTGAGGCAGAAAGCAGAAAGGTATATGAGGCGTGAGGACCAGAAACTAGAAGCATTTGGCTGGTTAAGCTTTCAGGCTTCTAGCAGCTGTTCAGCTGAGATTCATTCTGGATGAGGACTCAGAGGCTTCCAGTCTGAGGAAACAGGATTAGCTGAGGAATTGGCAAGATGAGGTGGCTGTGGCTTGTTCTGTTTCTCTGATCATTCAGTGTTCACCCCAATACCTGGCCTTAGGTTTGCTTTTATTAATAAGTACCTTTAAGGTTCATGCTACAGAGGGCAACTTCAAGGTGTTCTTTCTACCATGGGATCCAAAGATTGAACACAAAGTCATCAGGCTTAGTGGCAAGCAGCTTTGCCCACTGAGCCGTCTCACTGACCCTCAAATGAAACTTATTAAACAAAACTTGACTGTTACCAAAGCCTAACCATGAGAGAAAGGAATTGGCCAACTTCAGCCTTCTCTACCCTTGCTCTACTGTGTAATGCAGCAGAAATATTAGACACTTCAGGTCACTGCCCAGTGAGGAACAAGCTCATTAGAAGACTGTGAAGTCCAGCTGGAGAGATGGCCAGTCGGTGTTGTCCTTGTGCATAAGGACGAGAACCCGGGTCAGAAAAACTGTTGTTTTTTTCAGGGGCGTTCAGTCTGAGGATTCGTGGAGACAAGATCTTCCCCTTTTGGCTGAGGAGTTGACGAAAAACTGGGCACCACACCAGTAATTCCAGAACTGGGAAGAGAGAGAACTCAGGGGGTAAAGGCAGGTAGATCTCTGAGTTTGAGGCCAGACTGGTTTGCAGAATGGGTTCCAGGACAGTCAAGGATACAGAGAGAAACCCTGTCTCAAAAAAAAAAAAAAAAACCCACAAAAATAAATGGATGGATGGATGGATGGATAGATGGATGGATGGATAGATGGATAGATAGAACAATAGAGAAAGAGACTAATGTCAACCTCTGGCCTTCATATGCATGTCCACACACATACTAAATACACATACAAGACTGGGCAGCAACCTAATAATAAAATTACACACTACTTCTCCCATGCTCTCCAATCTTATGGACATATCATAAAATTCCAGTATAATAACAGGATTACAACGGAAAGATTTGCAAGGCTCAGACCCTGTGGAAGGAAGATCAAGACCGCCTTGTTGCTCGTACACACAGCTCTCTTTGCAGTATGATAAACCTGAAGAAAGTGAGGAAAACCAAAGACAGCAGAGGAGACCAAGAGCAAGGACCTCCAGAGAGGTGCTGGCCCCAGCACCCGAATCTTACAGCAAACAGTGAACATCTCTGAAGCCTAGCCCTCCAAAGGTAAAACCTGAGCCTTACATAATATGTTCTGTTCAAGCTTGAAAAACAACAAGAAAAGCAAAAACTGGAAGCATCTGAACGAGGTGCTCGTGGTGGAATTTTGGAATTTCAGATTGGGAATTAAAATAACTTGATTAAATAGGCAAGGCATCTTGGCACTCAGCTTTAATCCTAGCACTCGGGAGGCCAAAACAGGCAGATCTCTATGAGTTTGAGGCCAGCCTGGTCTACAGAGTGAGTTCCAGGACAGCCAGGGCTACATAGTGAAGTTAGGAAGGAGACAAGATGGAGGCCATTTGGGGGCATTGAAGGGAAGCAGCAGAGGATGTTTATGATCAAAGTACATTGTACAAATGTATGACATTTTCAAAGAAGAAAAAAGTACTGTTTTGTTGTCGTCATTGTTTTTCAGGACAAGGTTTCTCTGTGTAAAAGTTCTGACTGTCCTGGAACTTGATCTGTACACCAGGTTGGCCTCAAACTCACAGAGATCCATCTGCTTCTGCCTACTGAGTGCTGGGATTAAAAGCATGAGCCGCCACCACCACACAAATACCCTTTTGAAAAGGTAGATACTTGACTTCTCAAGTTTCTTGAAATTATTTAGCCCACTCAGTTCCAACTCCATGGTGACCTATTAATCCTGTGCCTCACTGAACAAAGGAAATGCCAGTTATGGTCATTCTTCAGGGCATTGCCATGGTTACTAGAACCCAGTGCTCTGGAGTAGACATTCTGAAAAGGAGGAGGCGCTGAGATGGCTTTCTTCAACTTATATCTATTAGGATACCAACAGTCCTTTCGGTCTAAAAAGAGAAACGCAATCAAAGAAACAAGTAAGGAGAATTTAGTGCGGTGGGACAGAGGGCCATGCCTTTCCTAGACACTTTGTAGTCATTTCCTTTCCTCACAGGTTTAGAGATGTATCTTTCATTATCAACTATTGCCACAGTTAAATGTACACAGTGGGGACAGTAGCCATTCAGCTTCACTTTGTTATCTCATCTTCTTATTAAGATACATAGTTTCAACCAGGCGCCGGTGGTGGCACACACCTTTAATCCCAGCACTCGGGAGGCAGAGTCAGGCAGATCTCTGTGAGTTGGAGGCCAGCCTTGTCTACAGAGCGAGATCCAGGACAGGCACCAAAACTACACAGAGAAACCCTGTCTCAAAAAAACAAACAAACAAACAAAAAAGATACATAGTTTCTTCAACCAAATAACCTAATTCATTAACCAGCATTAATTAAGTACCAACTAATCGTGTGTCTGTGCTTTATGTTGGTGACTAAGGGTACAAAGGTGGACAGAAGAAGGCCTCTACTACTGTATTAGTCGGTGTTCTCAAGAGTCACAGAACTTACAGAATGAATCTCTCTGTGTATACATATATAAAGGGAATTTATTGGAACAACTAGCAGGCTGCAACAACCAATCCAACAATGACTAGCTGTGAATGGAAATCCAAGTAGCGGCTCAGTCCCAAGAGGCTGGGTGTCCCAGCTGCCCTTCTGTGCATGCTGGAATCCTAAAGTAGACTCCAATGCCAGCGAAGGAATGGATGTGCGTATAGAGGCTTCCAGCAAAAGGTGTGGCCCAGATTAAAGGTGTGCCTTCCACCCCAAGATCTGGATTAAAGGTGTGTCTTCCCATCTCAAGATCTGGATTAAAGACCTGTGTCTTCCCACCTCAAGATCTGTATTAAAGGCCTGTATCTTCCAACCTCAAGATCTGGATTAAAGGCCTGTGTCTTCCAGTCTCAAGATCCAGATTGAAGGCATGTTGTCTTCTTGTCTCAAGATCCAGATCACAAGTGTGCCCTCCATTTCTGGATTGTAGTTCATTCCAGATATAATCAAGTTGACAACCAAGAATAGCCATCACAACTATAGAGTAGCTGACTCTCTAATGAGGAAGATAAGTAGTCATACAAAATTTGTAATATAGTATATGATTAAATTAAATATGGACGGTTAACCTCAAAGGAGTAAATACCTGATACTATAAGGTTTGGAAAACAAGAGGGAGACAAGATATTCCCACAGGAAATGTCTCCAGAACCAAGTGTGAAAGGCTGATTGAAGTTGATCAGGTAAACAAGAAGGGAATTAGCACTGAAAAAGGAATGGAGACTTAGATCCATATTAAATAAATTCCAAGGACCTGGACACAATGAAGAGTAAAGTAGGCACTAGGAAGCAGACCTTGAAAACAAGGTCAAGGCCAGCTAATTGAGGATGCTACCAACATTGAGAAATATTTTAATTTTATAGGGAACTGCTGAAGAATTGGAGTGTATATTTGATCTGCTTTATGTTTACAATGCCTGCCATGCCTCACAGAGATGTTGCAGGATCTTTGATCACACTGTGAACCCCAGGATTGCGTTATTTACTGGAAAAACCTGTTTCTAGTTGTGGTGTGGCTCAGCCCTAGCACACACCTTTAATCCGGGAAGCTTTCTGCTTGAATATTGTAAACAGGATTAAATAAAATCAACCATAGGTCAAGAGGTGGAGCAAGCAACCAGTTGGCAGGAAGTGAACACAGGATTATGAAGAAAAAGCCATAGAGAGTAAGAGGGAGTCAGGAGGACAGATAGAGAGATGCACAGGAAGGAGAAGGGAGGGACATTCAGTTTGCGGAGGGTGATTGAAGAGGTAGAAGGAGAGGCTTCTGGGACATTAGCAGAGGAGGAAGGTCAGCCAGGTGCTTTCTCTGCCTCTGAGCTAGCAGGCTTTCACCCCAGCATCTGGCTCCTGAGACTTTATTGGTAAAATCAAATGATTGACATTTTGTTAAAAAACATTTGGCACTCCATCTCGTGGCACAGACAGAAATCATGCCAGCTGTGGACAAATTGAGAAACCATCAGATTTGGTAAGTCACCTGGGAAGTCCTCAAGGAGAGAGTCAAGTAATATTAAAAGGAAAAATCCTCCCATGTTAAGGATGAGAAATATCATAATTAGGACCCTGTATAGTACTACTTCAGATGGCTTGAAAATAGAAGCAGAAAATGAAAAGATAAACAACTTAGCTGAGATTGACAGAATACCAATTATAATTAACACCAGTCTGGTAATTCATATTTTATCTTTAATAGCCATAGTGGTTTTTTGTGCCAAACATGAAAAGTGGATTGACAAGATACAAGCCTTAGAAAGACATATAAATGATAATAAGAAAAATACTCAGACACAGAGGAATTTAGACAAAAACTTACTGCATCACTGCATGATAAAACTGAAGAGGGGCGGCCCAAAGTTGTTAGAAAACTAACCTTAGTTTATCTAGTTACTAGACAAGAATGACCAGCAGACACTAGGCATCCCCAAGGTTATGAAGAAGTTAAATGAAATCCTATAGAAATATTAGCTTTGAGGAGATTTAAGGAAGCAGTCATTTTTTTATGGTATTCACTCACCCTATGTGGAGCAGATACTAAATTCATGGGCAACTCAGAACAGAATTAACCCCCAAGACTGGAAAGATTTGGCAACAGCAATATTGGAAGCTGGTCCTCAGTTACAATGGCGAATATGATGAAAAGAGGAAGCTAGGGTCATAGAACAACAAAATATGTTAACCTCACACAGGCTAGAGTCATCTGGAAGGAGGGAACCTCAACTGAGAAAATGCCTCCATAAGATCTGGCTGTGGGACATTTTCTTAATTAATAATTGATGGGGGAGGGCCCAGCCCACTGTCAGTGGGGCCGTCCCTGGGCAGGTGTTCATGGGTTCTATAAAGAGAGCAGGCTGAGCAAGTCATGGGGAGCAAGCCAGTAAGCAGCACCCTCCATGGCCTCTGCATCAGCTCCTACCCCCAGGTCCCTGCCCTTGTTTGAGTTCCTGTCCTGACTTCCTTCAATGATGGACTATGATATGAAAGTGTAAGCCAAATAAGCCCTTTCGTCCCCAACTTGCTTTGGTCATGGTGTTTCATCAGCAATAGTGACCCTGACGAGGACGGTCCTCAATGAGATGCTCCTATTTACCCATTCTGGTGTAGTAGTATCAGAAGCCAGAGCTTTGACCAAATTGGTGACCTAAATAGAATTTAAGGCTAAAGACTGGACTTCAAATATATTACTCCTGCCCACTACTTACTTCCCTCACCTCCAATTTTATACATTCCAGGTACCCCCTTAAGATACAGACTAGGCTGGGGAGATAGCTGATCATGATAAAGTGTTTGCTGTGAAAACATAAAGACCTGAATTTGAATCCTCAGCATCCACATAACATGCTGAGGCAAAACACAGCTGTAAACCCAGCACTGGGGGATATGGAGACAAGCAGATCTGCAGGGCTCACTAGCCAGCCCAAACTGGAACGGTGAGGTCCAAGTTCATTGAGAGACTATGTCTCAAAAAACCTGAGGTGGAGGGATATGGAGAGATGGCTCAGAGATGCTCTGCAGAGGACCTGGTTCAATTCCCAGCACCCACATGGCAGCTCACAACCATCTGTAACTCCAGTCCAGCAGATCCAACACTCTTTCCTGGTCTCTGCAGGTGCCAGACACACAGAAGGTGCACAGACATACGTGCAGGGACAACATGCATACACACAAACATTAAATTATAAAAATTAAGACAGAGAGCAATAGAAGAAGATACCTGAAGTTGACCTCTGGCCTTCGCGTGCGCGCGCACACACACACACACACACACACACACTTGTATACATATTCATATACCACATACACACAGATGCATGGCCATATGAAACCAGGTGTGGCTCATACCTGCAATCCCAGAATTTAGGAGACTTGGCTGGATGCCACAAATTCAAGTCCAGCCTGGGCTACAAAGTGAAGCTTGGCCAACAGACTGACCCTGTCTCAAACAAACAAACAAAAATACAGACAGATGATTTCCACTTAATAATTTTTTTTAGTTTTTATTTTATGGGTATGAGCATTTTGCCTATTTATAGATTTGTGTGCCAGAAGCCAGAAGAAGGTGTTGGATCCTCTAGAACTGGAATTAGAGACAGTTGTTAGGTACCATGAAGATACTAGGAATTGAACCCAGGTCCTCTGCAAGAGCAACTAACTAGCGTTTAATAAGTAACCATTTGCTTTATGCGTAAGAGTTATATTTATGAACATAGAATGACTTTCTTCAAGCCTCATACAGTTTCTCCAGATGTGGAATTCTAGGTGGGAAATTTTGAAGGGGTGGCTTTACTCCTCTAGCTAGATGCCTTTCTTTCTGAAAGGTCTTGATTTCTGTTCCCTAGCGTTCGGAAATACTGTGATGGGATGCAGTGCAGCCCTTTTGCATGCACTGTGACAGACAGTCATGGCTCTTCCATCCTAAAAACCCATGCCATTCTTTCTGAGGAACTGTGTTTCCTTTCTATTGTTCCCTCTCTCCTACCTTTTTCAAGTTCTCATTCGTAAGCTATGGAACCTCCCGAGTTGATCATCTAACTTATTAATTCTTCCTATATATTTTTATTATTACTTACTCGTTGTCTGGCTTCTTCAATATCATCTCCCAAATGTCACTGTTTACTATCTATTACTGTGTAGTAAATTACCTAAAACATATAGACTTAAACCCATAAACACAATTTCCCCAGTTTCAGAGGCAGCTTAGCTGAAAGGCTCTGCAACAAGGTCTTTCTTAATGGCTGCAGGCAGGATATTAGGAACAGCAATCTTATGTGGCCAGAGTTGGGGCTGGACAGAAGGAGCTATTGCTAAGATGTCTGGAGACCAAAGCCTCTCTAGCAATTAACAAGACAACTCAGTTTCTCTCCATATGGGCCACACCATAGGCTGCCTGAGTGTTTCTTTTTCTTTTCTTTCTTTCTTCTTTTTTTTGTTTTTTGTTTTTTTCAAGACAGAGTTTCTCTGTGTAGCTTTGGAGCCTGTCCTGGAACTCACTCTGTAGACCAGGCTGGCCTCAAACTCATAGAAATCCACCTGCCTCTGCCTCCGCTCCCTAGTGCTGTGATTAAAGGCGTGCGCTGCCGCCACCACCACCCAGCTTGCCTGAGTGTTTCTATGGTAGCCAACTTTCCCTTGATATGGGGGGGGGGAGAGAGAGAGAGAGAGACGATTGGTGGATGGATGGATGGATGGATGGATGGATGGATGGACAGATAGATGGATGATAGACAGATGATTGCGAGAGAGAGAGAGAGAGAGAGAGAGAGAGAGAGAGAGAGAGAGATATGATGGATGATGGATAGATGGACAAACAGATGGATGGATGATAGACAGATGATTGCCAGATAGATAGATAGATGATAGATAGTTGGATAGATGGATGGATGGACAGACAGATGGATGATAGGCAGACAGATAGTCGAAAGAACACAAATGAGATCTAGTCTCAGAAATAATGGTCATGTTTATCTTTTCTATCACACTGTTGCTTGGGTCTTAGATGTCCCTCTGAGCTCCATGTGCTTAAAGGCTTAGTTTTCTGGGTGGTACTATGGAGTGATGACTGAACCTTTGGGGTGACTAATAGAAGTCTTTAGGTCACTGGGAGTGCTCAAAGGGATTATGGGATCCCTGTCTCTTCCTCTTTTGCTCCTTAGCAATGAGGTAAGTGGTTTTGCTCCACTCTGAACCCCTGCCATAATGTATTACCTCACCAATCCACGGTCAAGTAATCATGGACCAGTACATCTAAACCCGAGAGCCAAAATAAAACCTTTTCTCTTTATAAGTTGATTATCTCGAGCATTTGATGGCAGTGGTAGAAAGTTAATTATCACAACTTAGAAGAGAGTCACCACACCAAGAGGGAGTATGTAGCATGAATCTTAAAGAGTCTTATTAATAAAAACAAACCTGGGGCTGGGTATTGGGGTGAATGCTGGAAAATCAGAGAAGCAGAACAAGCCACAGCTTCCTCACCTTGCCAATTCCTCAGCTGATCCTGTTTCCTCAGATTGGAAGCCTCTCAGTCCTTATCCAGAATTAATCTCAGCTGAACTGTTGCTCAGAAGCCTAAAAGCTTAACCAGCTCTAGTTCCTGGTCCTGACGCCTTATATACCTTTCTGCTTTCTGCCATCACTTCCTGGGACTAAAGGCTCACTTTCTGGGAATAAAGGCATGAGTCACCATGCCTGGCTGTTTCCAGTGTGGTTTTAAACTCACAGAGATCCGAATGAATCTCTGCCTCCCAAGTGATAGGATTAAAGGTGTGTGTGCCACTATTTTCTGGCCTCTATATCTAGTGGCTGTTCTGTTCTCTGACCCCAGATAAGTTTATTAGGGTGCACAATATTTTGGGGAACACAATTTCACCACAGGAGTAAGCACACCTTTGGGATGGAAGGCGATCAGAAGGCAGCAGAGAACCTTGACTTGGTTATTGCTGTAGTTTCTACTCATCTAGGAGATGGAGTCAAGATCTCCGGGGCAAACCCTACATATGATGCTTTTTCCATGCATACATAAGCTTCATCTGTTATAAATGACACTTTATAAGTTCGCACAGCACGAGATTAATAATAGCTAACAGGAATCAACATTTATACCAATATGCTATAATGGTCACTTTAAAACTTTTTCTGGGGGCCATGAAATAGCTCAGGCAACAAAAAAAGAAATATAATAATAAATATAAACATAAGCAAAAAAGCTGACTCAAATGCTCCCGGAGAAGCTGTCAGTCAAGGAGAGAAGGTGTGGAGGTCAGAAGACAGTTCATGTGGGAGTCCGTTCTCCTCCTCCACCATGTGGGTCCCCAGGATTGAACTTAGACCATTGGTAAGTGCTGGCTGGAAGAAGACACTTCACTGGAAGCACCATCCCATCCCTGAGGTCTCAGGGGAGAATGCTGTGGTGGTTTTCCTGGCACCTGGTTATCTGCTGAACTGTTAGCACACTGGGATGAAGCAGGAGGAGGAAAATTAAGAATCCCACATTGAGGCTCTTGCCTCTTATTCAACCACCATCTTTTCAGCCCTGTACCGTGCACCGGTCCTCAGTGATTGCGATCCAAGATCCGTGCCCCCACACTCAGCTCCCCAGGAGGAGCTTCCTACCCCTCTACAGTTTGAAGACATCAAAGTGTTTGCAGAGTTCCCATTCCCATCCCGTTGGCCTCTTTCACATTCTGCCTTCCTTGGCGGCCATTACAGTCTGAGTTAGAGTGTTCACATAGCTCAGATCTAGATGAATCCTCCACTACAGAATCTGAGGTTAAAAACACATCCCTGCTGGGTGGTGGTGCATGCTTTTAATCCCAGCACTCAGGAGGCAGAGGGCAGGCAGGTCTCTGTGAGTTTGAGGCCAGCCTGGTCTACAGAATGAGTTCCAGGACAGCCAGAGATACACAGAAACCCTGTGTCAGGAAACAAAAACAACAAAAGTTTCTCATACTCTTTACCCTAGACATTTCTGTTTGTTGTCTGTCTTTGTTTCTTTGTTTCTTTCCTCCTCCTCCTCCTCCTCCTCCTCCTCCTCCTCCTCCTCCTCCTCCTCCTCCTCCTCCTCCTCCTCCTCCTTCTCCTCC
>CABHPQ010169794.1:12602-39302 GCA_902168405.1 Peromyscus aztecus
CTCTCTCTCTCTCTCTCTCTCTCTCTCTCTCTCTCTTCCTTTTTGAGGCAAGGTCTTAATATGTATTCCCAGCTGTTTTAGAACTGGCTGTATAAACCAGGCTGGCCTCAAACTCCCAGAGATCGTCCTGCCTTTGCCCCAGAAGCCCTAGGGTTAAAGGTGTGGACCACTACACCCTGCCTATTTGCATTTCTTTTTTTTTTTTTAAGATTTATTTATTATGTATACAATAGTCTGTCTGAATATATGCCTGCAGGCCAGAAGAGGGCACCAGATCTCATTACAGATGGTTGTGAGCCACCCTGTGGTTGCTGGGAATTGAACTCAGGACCTCTGGAAGAGCAGCAGGTGCTCTTAACCACTGAGTCATCTCTCCAGCCCTTGCATTTCTTAAGAACAGCTATGCACAGCAGAGATATTTAGCAAATTGTAGCGTTCCCTAGCGTCTATCTATAGTCCAATATTCCTGTTTTGCCAGTTGTCACATTAATGTCCTTTACAGCAAAAAGTTTCCTCCAGGAGTCTAATCAAGGCTTGAGTTCTGCATTTAGCAAGCATGTCTCTTTGGTCTCCTCCTACGTGAAATGATTCTGCTGCCTTTGTTTCGTGGCACTGACATTTCTGTAGAGTACAGGCAGGACATTTTGTAGAATGTTCCTACACCTGGTTTTGTCTGGTGTTTCTCATCATTAGATCTGGTCTAGACATTGGGGTGAGGGCTGAGAACTGACATCAGAACACCCAATCAGGGGCTCGTGATGTTTTTTTATCCCATCACTAGTGGTGTTAGCTTTGGCCATTAAAGGTGTGCGGTGGTTTTGTCCTGTGTCAACTCACTGCTGTCCTTTTATGAGTGATAGCACTTTCTAGAATGATACTTAGGGATGGGTTGTTTGGGGGATACTGCTGGGGACTTCTCACATGCACTCTAGAGCAGCATCTCTAGCCCTGGGGTGATACTTGGAGGAAAGGAGAAAAATGTCATTTTTTAAAAATTCCCTCAGGTGAATGGGTGAATAGACAGACAGATCGATCTATAAATTAATAATAAACAAACGGGAGCCGGAAAGATGGTAAAGGTGCTTGCCTCCAGGCCTCACAATGTGAGTTTGATGCCTAGGACCCACACAGTGGAAGGAGAGAACAGACTCCCCCCATTGACCTTTGACTTTTTGCAGTGTGTGTGTGTGTGTCTACAAATGAATATTGTTACCGTTTTATTGTCAGTTATTAAGTTCTTCCTGCGCACACTCTGTAAGTTAAGCTTTATTCCAGGTGTGTACCTCCAGGAAAAGCATGGCGGACACATACAGTGCTGCCCACAGCTTTAGGCATTCCCTGAGAGACCCAGCGCACACTTCCTGCGCATAGAGAAGGACGCATGTACCGCCCCCCAAGCAGCCTGACTGTTGTCCCGACCTCCTGTACTAGCTCTTCAGTCTGTTCTACAAACTCAGATCAGTCACATCTGCCTTGGCCTCTCAGCCAGCCCTTCACCAGCAGCGACGTAAGCGAACCTATTCATAGTCGCTCGCTTCCCTAACACTCTTACTACCATGGTATATTTTTATCACAATTTTTTCTTTGAAGGTTGGTTTTCTTTTTTCCTTTCCTAGTGGGTGTCAGTGTATTAAACATTCAACTCAAAAGAGGTTCCTCCACGTTCCCTTGTTATAGTCACAATGAAAACTCACAGAGATGAGTCAACGCATGCCGTCAGATAGTCCCCCAGTCCCCGAATCCTTCCTTTCTTTTCCTCCTGATTAAAAAAAAAAAAAAATACAGTGCTTGGAGAGATAGCTCAGTGGTTAAGAGAACTGGCTGCCTGGGTTCAGTTCCCAGCACCCACATGGCAGCTCACAATGTCTATAACTCCAGTTCCAGGAAATCCAGATGTCCTCCTCTGGTGTCCAGGGACACCGCACGGTGTCCATACCCTCAGGCACACACATACATCTAAAACAAAAATAAATTTTTTTAAGATATTCAAACCAAAGAGGAAAGGGGATAGGGAGCCTTCTTCCATCTATCTTTAGTGGCAGAGCCCGGGTTCCATCAAGGCTAACGCGATACAAATTTGCCACGCTTCTGTTCCCTCGCCTCTAAATGGAGATAACGTCTACCTCTTTGTTCTAGAGATTAAACAGCGTGAGCCACGCGTGATAATTCATTCCCGTAATCCCAGCGCTTGGGAGGCTGAGACAGGAAAGACTGTAGGGGCGATCCGGCTATGCAGTGAGTTCTAGGACACATGTAACTTAATTGTTTACATGCAGAGTATAAACGGACTGGGGAAATGGCTCGGCGGGTAAAGCGCTGTAAGGGAAACCTAATGACCTGAGTTTCAATTCCCATAAGAGTCTGTTGCAGCTGGACACACTCCTATCACCCCGATGGCAGAGACGGGAGAATCTGTGACAGCACGTGGTTCAGTCAGCCTGGCATATGCCGAGGTGAACAAGAGAGACCTCGTCTCTAACAAGGTGGAAAGCAAGAACTGACACCCAGGTTGTCCCTTGAGAGAGAGAGAGAGACAGAGAGAGAGGGGCAGAGGGAAGCAGGGAGACACTTTTCTAATCCTGCCTACAATGTCCTCTGCTTAATCTTCCGGGCTTGCTGGTCTCTCTCCTATCTTGGTGATGGGATAAACTGGGAGACGAGCTGTGCCACCTGTATACTCCAGCAGAGGGCACTGTAGTTCTGGCTTGTCAAACCTGCATGGCTCAGTTCAGTCAACAATGCCCTTGGCCAGAGACCCTCTGCTTTTGTAATGTATAGAACAACTGTATGGAACTGTATCTTGCAAACCTAGACATACTTGTCACTGCTATGGGCCACTAAATTTCATCCCCAGGAAACCAGATGGGGAGATGTTCCTGCATTTCACAACCAGGTTGAAGCCTCTAGAACGGGCCCGCTTCCACGCTGGTGACTTTGTCTCTCGGCCACTTTTCCTACAGAGGCTCAGCCTTTCCTCACTGCTGACCCGGTGGGGCCGACCCAACTCACCATGAGAGTGACCAGCTCAGCCCCAGTCCTTTCTGCTTCCAATGCTGACTTTAGGAAATTACACCCTACATTCAGAAAGGCTCTCCCTCTGGATCAAGGCCATGATGTCATATCCCCTATCCAACTCAAGTCTGTTCCAGGTGAGCGGACACACTTGCTAAAACGCCACCACCACCACCACCACCACCACCACCACCACCACCACCCGCGCCCCCAATCAGCTGTGCACATCTGGAAGGGAACCAGTGCTTTCCGTCCAAGTTCTCCATCTCTCCTGGAAGCCTTGATGGAGCTAGTTCAAGGAGTGGTTGTGTATGGTCAGGAAGAGTCAGGTCCCCGGAGCTACTCAAGTTAAACTCATGTTTCTGCCACGTGTGAGTTTGGGACCTCAGGCAAATGACTAAACTTCTCCGTGTCTCTGTCTCCTTTTGTAAAATAACGGCTTCTACTTGCCGTTCGTATTATGCATTCGTATTAACCCTCTTGATCTCTAGAAAATCCACTTTACCTAAGTCGTCTGGAGCACTAAGTCCGTGTACTGCTCATGCCCCATCTGCTTTCCTACACTCAGAATCAGCAGGCATGCCACTAAAGATACAAAGGAACTGGCCCCATATGGCAAACATACCCTGAGGATCTGGTTCCCTGGGCTCATGTCCACTTCCTCCCAAAGCACAGACAATTACCTCACATCAGGGAGACAGTAAATACAAAACAGCCCTCTGAACATACTTCAGCAAACCATCTTAATATGCCCAGGTCAATTTCAAGGATTTAATACTTCCATTTGATATGACCTTGTAGATGGGGGTCATTTTTTTCTTTTTTAAAAGTTATGTTTTGCCGGGCGTTGGTGGCGCACGCCTTTAATCCCAGCACTCGGGAGGCAGAGCCAGGCGGATCTCTGTGAGTTCGAGGCCAGTCTGGGCTACCAAGTGAGCTCCAGGAAAGGCGCAAAGCTACACAGAGAAACCCTGTCTCGAAAAACAAAAAAACAAACAAACAAACAAACAAAAAAGTTATGTTTTTATTTTATGTGCATTGATGTTTTGCCTGTACATATGTCTGTGTGAGGGTGTCAGATCCCCTGGAACTGGAGTTACAGACAGTTGTGAGCTGCCATGTAGATGCTGGGAATTGAACCCAGGTCCTCTGGAAGAGCAGCCAGTGACTCTTAACTGCTAAGCCATCTCTCCAGCCCCCTTGTTTCTCAAATTAAAAAAAAAATTGTGTACCATATGTGTGGTCTAAATGTATATGGTATGCGTACATGTATGTGCGAATGAGTATGCCTGTGTTCACATGGAAGCCAGAGGAGGGCACTGGATGTTCTATCTCTACCCTGTTCCTTCGAGGCAGGGTCTCTTGTTGAATTTGGAGCTCCCACTTTTTGACGAGGATTGCAGCCAGCAAGTATCAGTGACCCCATTTTTATCCCCTCAGTGCTGGAGTTACAGCCTTTTTGTGGGTGTGAGGATATGAACTCTGGTTCTCATGTGTTTAGCACAGCAAGGGTTAGTAC
The DNA here is from genome assembly GCA_902168405.1 of Peromyscus aztecus. Taxonomy (NCBI): domain Eukaryota; kingdom Metazoa; phylum Chordata; class Mammalia; order Rodentia; family Cricetidae; genus Peromyscus; species Peromyscus aztecus. The sequence continues at coordinate 17,134 of CABHPQ010169794.1, forward strand.
AGCAAGCTAATGCTCATAACTGCTGGGCCAGCCAGGCAGCTCAGGAGTCATTGTATTTTGTTTATTTGTTTGTTTGTTTTATGTGCATTGGTGTTTTGCCTTCATGTATGTCTGTGTGAGGGTGCTGCATCCCTAGAACTGGAGTTAGACAGTCGTGAGCCACCATATAGGTGTTGGGAATTGAACCTGGGTCCTCTGGAAGAGCAGTCAGTGCTCTTAACCACTGAACCATCTCTCCAGCCCCCAAGTCATTGTGTTTTTACGTACAATACCATAGCATTTTCTCTCATTCTGATCTTGTATGAATTCCTAGTCAAGAGGTATTACTGTTTGTAAACCAGCATGCCAAGACAATTGCAAATAATGTGCTGGATACTGTCATCATTATGACCCAAGAATCTGGAACCCACCCTTCGTCTATAAGTCAGACTTCAAGGAGTCACTGAGTCTGTATTCTTCAACTGAAAACATTGGAGCCAACCAGCCTTGGTTCCAGCAGAGGCATGGAGCCAAGGTATGGATAACTAGATTCTAGGACCATCCTTGGCTCACAGGACACCCTATAGTACCAAAAACTCTGCAACATTAATTAGGATGAGTACAAGGTCCACCCACGTACTCTTATATTACCAAGGATGTCTCCAAAGTGCAGTCAAAGCATTAAATGTGGTTTTTATGGCGACCCCCAACTTATGGCCCAGTTCTAAAAGAAGCTATTTACAGTCATTACCATCTATTTCCCAAGCACCATTCAGGACAGCATCAATAAGCAGTGTGAAGAACTGTGATACCACCTGCCAATGAGATGTTGATTCAGCTCCCCCATCACAATGGAGTCTATGCATCATGTCCTTTATAGAGAACATTCCTCGGTAACCATGACATGTTCCTTACCCACCCTTCATGGCAGGTGCCTTTTCAAACCTGGGCATTTATGGGGGGAAAGCTATAAGTTACCAAGCATATCTCCCAGTTTGACAAAAAGAAAAATGGGAGACAAAATCAAACCAACCCGAGGAGCAAGGTGCATGCTCGCCTCAAGTGGCAGACATCCAAGTGAGTGAGACTAGGGAGCAGACTCCAGACGCAGCTGCCGTCCATATGGGAAGCTGAGAGCCTGCTGCCTGAACTCTTCGAAATCATGGAGAACATCGTCTGGTTGTATCTTAAGAACAGTCTGACGCCTAAGGACCAGACGGCGCTCTTGCTGTCACCTGCATTTAGAGCCACAATTTACTCTCAACCCAGATCCCGACACCCACTAGAAATACGCCTGCTATTACTCCTCAAGCCGCCACTATTTGTCCACGGACATATTGCTACTTTTACCTTGCCTACAGCTGAACAGCCAGGCTCAAATGATACCATTTCCAGGAAATGACCCCTCATTGCTGGAACCTACGATTAAGTACAGATCAGTGCCTGCTTCAGGCCAGGATCCCCAGAACAGCACTCTTACAAAGCTTTCACAACTGCCAACCCCCCTTACATCTTCAGCTTTACGGAGGGGACATTTAAATTGGGCCTCCCTCTGCTGGTATTGTCAGTTCCAGAACATTCAAGATCGACTTTGGAGGACAGAAAGGAGAAGGGAGGAGAGAGACGATGAATGAGTGAGGTCAAGGAAGGAAAGAGGGAAACCATCAGGAGTTGGGAAAGAACTCCACAGCAGAAGTAGCACCCTCCCCCTTGAGATGAGTCAGCGATCCTCAACAGTTTCCAGAGAGAATGGTAAATACTGATCTAGTCCCTGACAAACACTAATAAGAAAGAAAGAAAAGTAAAACTCGGATGGAGTGGGTCAGAGCCACGGCTCTGTGAAACAGAACAGAGACGCTTAGAACAGAAGATGAAGAGCTGGGTCTTGGGAGCCTGGCTAGGGGAGAAGGGGCCCGGGGCCTAGGCCCTCTTTACAGTTTGGGTGACAACATGGGTGGACATCTTGGAGCAACCCTAGACAACACCCTTCTTTTTACCCCTTGACCAAGCCGTTCTGTTCTCCATCTTCAAGTTGTCACAACCCGCTCCTCTTCAGGGTTCTAAAGTGCAGACACTGCTGCCCTGGGCATTACGGTGGGCACCACTGGCCCCGAGGACACAGTTCTGTGTGCCGCTGGGAGAAAAGAGATGCCACGCCACTGCCCCCCTACCCCGTGACCATCACTAGCAAAAGCTCCTTGCAACCTCATCTTTACCTCAAAATAGAGACCGTGCCTTAAATCCCAGCACTCAAGAGAGGCAGAAACGGGCAGATCTGTGTGAGTTCAAGGCCAGCCTGGTCTACATAGCAAGTTCCAGTCCAGCGAGGGCTACATAATGAGATGCTGTCTCAGAAGAAAAGCAAAATCCAGATGTGTTTAAGTTCAGCCTGTCTCACCTTGCCTTGAGAGGCCAGGGAAGGTAGAGCTGGTCTTCTGTGAGATGTCTGCTTTGTAAGAGCTAATCCCTGAACATGATGAATAGCGTCTCCCACTACACAACCTTCCCAGGTCCCGGGAACCTCCGACCTTCTCCATATCACCTAGCACTCCAGGTTCCAATCAACAGAAAGCTTCCTCACTCTCCTACACTTCTGAAACACTTGCCATCCTGCAGCCTGAAGTACCTTCCTAACTCTGCTCAGGCCCAGGAACTGCTTATCCTCCAGGACTTAACAATAACTTCCCCTTCCAAGCCATTTGAAATTCTATAAACATGTCAGTCTCTGGAGAGTCTGCGCCCAGATAAGAAGCCATTTTTTTTTTTTCTTCACCTACACTAGTCCTAAATACCTGGCCAGAATCCCGAGTCCTGTAGGAAGCCACTTAAAATCTGGGAGTCAGAGAGAAATGGGGAAGGATTCTTGTAAACACAGAGTTCTTCCTCCCTCCCCCTTATCTCAGGCTTGATAACTTGACTCCTGGGATGCTGAGAATTCAATGTCAGGAGCTAGGAAAGATCCCTGCTCTGCACCTAGTTGGCATGGAGACCAGGAAATCAAAGAATAAAGTAGCCCCATTTGTCAAGTGGGGCATTTACTCAAGATGAGCCCTCTCATTTCAGACCAGAAGGATGGAGTGTCTAGGTTCCCCCCGATTATCTCAACAGACGGTAATTATTCCGTACACCAGAATAGCCACGAGAGGTACCAGGAAGTTGTACGGAAGACGCTGTTAAAAACATGTAAGTACCTTGGCGCGGAAAACACGAAATGAGCCTGAGTCCCTAAAGAGTGACTAGGGTGTCATATGGTTATGGAAGAGGGGGTGCTGTCCTGTTTTACGTCCTCCCAGACTTGTGAGGGTAATGACACAAAGCTGTGACAATGAAAGTACTCAGTTATTGTCACACTGCACCGGCTGAGGAGCAGAGCCAGCACCAGTAATTTGAACCGAGCTGAAACAACAAACAAGTTGGGTGACCTTGGGGACGGTCCTTTGGCCGGTTAACCTCTCCCAAGCTCTAGAAAATGGGAGCCCTTTAACTTTGGAAAAGCAAGTAGGGCAGGCTCTCAATGCACGCAGTCTGATGTAGGAATCTTCCAGGAATTGTGTTCTCTGAAAAAAGCCATTCCTGGGGTTGAAGAGATGGCTCAGTGGTTAAGAGTGCTTGCTGCTCTTCCACAGGAGCAGAGTTCAGTTCCTAGCAGCCATATGACAGTTCACAACTGCCTGTAATGCCAGCCCCAGATCTGACACTCTCTTCCGGCCTCCAAGGCTCCCTCATGTGGTAAACATTCAACAGACACACATGCATACACAAATTAAAAAAGAAAGACAGAGAAAGCCATTCCCAGGACTCTACCCTCCTTCCCTTACATGCGTCCCTCCCTCTTCTAGTAAATTCCAATTTTGCTTCATTAGAAAAGGACAACCCCTAAAAGGTCACAATCTGCATTCCATTTATGTAATTAATATTCTTACAGTGACAAGGGTCCAGAAATGAACAGGTCACTGTACCAGAGGCCACAGAACGGCAGCTCTGCATGTTTGGGATCTCTCACAATCCAAGACAGCTTGGAATCCTCTTGTATTGTCTTTGTGTATTAATGTCCCAATTGTGGCAGGTACTATGGTCTTGTAAATGTCACCACTAAGGGTCAGGGAATCTCCCAGTAGTATTTCTCATACCTCTGTGACTCTGTAATTATTTCAGGTTAGGTCCCCCAACCCCGTTCTGGGCACGGTCTTTCAGTGCACTTCACTCTACCTCTAGGCTACATCATCAGCCCTTCTTTATATTTTTACTTTGAGATGGGCTTTCACTAAATTGCTCAGGCTTGAACTTGTAGTCCCCCAGCCTCAGCCTTCCAGGTAGCTGAGATTAGAGGCCTGCACCACAGGTTAGGCCGAAATTAAACTAAAAAACTTTAGAGATCAAAACAGGCAAAGGTTAAAAAAGGGGCACTTAAGTTGTTTCTCATAGCAAAAAAATCATCTGGAACGTATTATTAACTAATAGGAAAAGAACGAAGTAAAAATGGTACATTTCATCAATGAATTAAGGACTTAAAAAACTCCCAAGACGCCGGGCGGTGGTGGCAAGCATAAGGACTTGCATTTGATCCCTAACGCCCATGTAAAAAGCCAGGCATGGAAATGTACACTCACGACTCCAGCGCTGTGGAGGGGACAGGGGTATCTCTAGGGCCAGTTCACTGCCCTGCCAACTTGGCCTAATCACTGAGCCCTGGGTCCTAGTGACAGACTTTTCTGGATGGCTCCTTGGGAACCTCTGGCCTCCATGTATATACCTGTACACACATGTACCTGTATAGGTGCACCTTCACACACACAAACACCTTATTCAGTGTCTTGAGCAACAGGAACTTGATAACAGCTGTGTGTGGTATCTCAAAGTGGGGTGGTATCGGTTGGTTTCAGGGAATGAGCAAAGGGAAGCATTATTTCAGACAAGGGAAATGAAATGGGAGAGAACGATTCAGAAAAGACACTTGAACTGGGTGGTGGTGGCGCACGCCTTTAATCCCAGCATTCAGGAGGCAGAGGCACTGTGAATTTGAGGCCAGCCTGGTCTACAGAGAAAGTTCCAGGACATCCAGGGCTGTTACACAGAGAAATCCCTTCTTGAAAAACAAAAACAAACAAACACCACTTGAATCAGTAGATCCATCTTGTACACATCTCAATGGGTTGACTACTTATTTTCCCACCATCTTGGGACATCTTAGAGATGGGCTTACTTAGCAATAGGAAAAACCAAGACTAAACTTTCTCTGCGGTGGTGGCACATGCCTTTAATCCCAGCACTTGGGAGGCAGAGCCAGGCGGATCTCTGTGAGTTCGAGGCCAGCCTGGTCTCCAAAGCGAGTTCCAGGAAAGGCGCAAAGCTACACAGAGAAACCCTGTCTCGAAAAACCAAAAGACTAAACCATCTGACCATGAAGTGTGTGAGATGCTGGAATCCAGAAGTGAGGTAGGGTGTGGTGAACACATTCCCAGGACCTCTTCCACTGGTCACAGCAAGCTGCTGGATGGCGCTTTTTATCCTGAGACAGAAAAACAAGTGAATCTGGAGAAATTCAATAACCTGCCTTTCTTTCCACCCAATCAGTCCCCAATCAGGTCTTCAGAGTCCCAGTGACTGATGCTCAGAACTTCAGCTTCTGGCGGCCCCAAAATCCAGGCGTGTGTCCAGAGGAAACCATCCCATGGATGCAGGGTCCACGCCATTGTCTCATTAAAAGCCCAATGACCAGGTTAGGCTGAGAAGGGTCAGGGTGGAGACTGGGGAAAGTTCTCCCCCCCCCCATTGTGTGTTTCAACTCCACTTAAAGGGCTGATAGTAAGCTGGGTGTGATGGTGCACAACTTTAATCCCAGCACTCAGGAGGCGACGGCAGGTGGATCTTTGTGATCTGTGAGTTCAAGCCCAGCCTGATCTACAGAGAATTCCAAGACAGCCAGAGCTGCATAGAGAGACCCTGTCTCAGAAACGGGGGGGGGGGGGGATCAGAGGATAGGAGAGGTTTGAGGCTTATTGGGGAGAGTGGGTCTCAGACCCTGGGCAGTGTGGTCTCCACACAGCATAGTTTGAGATCTGTCTGCTTTGCTTGATGGGTGAGAGACTCCCGAATAGGCTAGAGAAATGAACGTCTCTAGCACTCCTGTGGGCTCCTGAGGATGTTTCTGCTCCCACCAGACTTAGTGGGAGTCTAAATCCACTAGACTTAGTCCTCCTCGGTAGCCCTACTTCATCTGCGCAGAGGCAGCAGTGAGGACCATTTTTAAGGACGCTCCCTTCCCTTCAGCCTGGCCTGGCGGAATCTGAGACACTTTCTCTCTCTTCCAGATACATGGATCATTCTATTCTCAACGATAAGACCTTCACTCTCTACTGAGGAGGGCGCACGTTCTGGACGGAGGGCAAGGAGGGGTGACGATGGCCCAGTCCCCAGGCTGACGAGCAGCGGGGAAAGGAGGGGGAGGAAGCACAATAAACAAGGGGAACTAAAAGGCACCGCCTCACACTGGGTGTGGGAGGCCCCGGGGACTTACCCCAGGGCCCCGACTCCTGCCAGAGCAGGTGTGTGAGGTTCCCGATGAGGCCAGATCTTGGTCGGAGAGGTGTGGAGGGGCCGGAACCCTGGACAGACAGCCACACAGGTCTTGACCTAATGCCTGACAGGGGTCAGAATAAGCATCTGGGAAGACACATTTGTCCTCGTGGTGCTGAAAGACCCAGAGCGGTCACGTCCTCTGAAGACACTGCCACTGTATCCCGACAGGCAGGAAAACCACAGGAAGCCATTAGGTCGTAGATGAGCGGCCCAGATATCCCAGGGACAAGAGCTGGCCAGCTGCGCCAGGCTTTGTCGCTTCTGACCCCAACCCAGGGCCCAGAGAGTTGCAAAGAATAGGACATTTTTATTTTTTTACAAAGAGTTTGATTTTATTGATATTTAAATATATTAAATATTTCACTGAAATACATGGTACACCGCCCTCCCCCACTCCCACAGTGGTTACATTTATAAAACCAAAGCCCACGGCCTCCTGTTACCCCAACACCTCCACCAACCGGTGAGGAAAGGGGCAACGGTAACTCGGGAAGGCCACGGCTGGCACTGTGGTACAGGGAGCCAGGGTGTGGACAGGCCCCTCCCCCTGGCAAGAAGTGGACAGATCACCCAAAGCTGAGCTCTTCCCATTCTGGCTTACTCACTCCCACCCCGATGACATCAAGGAGTCCCTTCCTATCCGGGGATACAGCTTGGGGAGACGGAGGAATATTCTGTCTGGACCAGCTAATCTCTCTTCTCCGCCTCAGTTAATCAAGTGCCCAGTGGTCCATCACCTGGAACATGGAGGTTCCCAGGGAGGCAGTACCAAGCCAGAAACCAGGCCTCTGCAGAGAGCTGGTGCCAGAAGCATGAGCAAGGCAAAGCCTGCGCCTTCCATACCCCCACGAAACTCTTTCTGCTCTGCCTTCTCGTCGGCGTCTAAGACAAAGTGATCTTCAATCAGAACTGAGGTGTACGCCTCTGGCTTAAATAGGTACAGACAGACAACCAAGGCACCAACTAATTCAGCCCAGAGTCAAGGAGGCTGCACGGGTCAAAGGCAGGCAGGACAGGAAGAGAACAGAGCCTTTGTCAACCCTTGCAGGCTTCATGAGGATGGGAAGCCAGGACTGGAGTCTAGCCATGCTAGATTCAGGCTGAAGGCTTGGGAAAGCCGAGTTTAAATTTCCCAGCTAATCCCCTAGTACCAAAATCTGGGTCCTCAGAGGGATCCCACACTACCCCAGTCAGAAAGTATACCACACCCCAAGACACAAGCTGAAGAACCCAGGGAGTGCCTGAGCCTCTACCTCATAAACTTTCAAGAGTTCAAGTGCAAGGAACACTAGACATTAAGCAGGTGCTTGGGCCCCTGCCCTAGGCAGGGAGACAGTCATACTGCACATGTGGCCCCCAAATGGCACTTAGGGATTTGGCACAAAAAGGACTCCTCTCCCCAGACCACTCTTCATTTTGCTACCAAACCCCATCCCACTCCTGTGCAACCTGGGCATTTCCCTCCATCCCTTGAAACAGGAAACCCTGACTTAACAGAAGGCAGAGGTCCCCAGAAGAGAGGCAGCCCCAAGCAGGGAGCCGAGGAGCTGGAGCCCACGGACACACAGAGACCTAGAAAACATACACACAAAAAAGCAACATGCACACACAGTTACACAAATGCACAGGTCCTCCCTAGTGCCAGACTCAGGAGGCCAGGTTTGAGGTCAGGGTCACCTTCCTTCGAACCCTGACTCTTTTCTATTTGGCAATATAAGGGGTAGAGACGCTCCATGCCCCCTTGCCAGCAGACAGCAAGTGAGCATTCGGGCCGAGGGAGCTGACCCTGGCCACACTGGGGCCTCAGGTCAGTGTGGCACCATCCTCCTTCCCTGGCCGCCTGTACTCTTCGACACCTGCAGGTGAACGTCCAGTTCCTGATCTTCCGATGTCCTCACACACAGGTTTGCTCTCTGGCTGGTCATTTTCACAGTACCAATGAGGCCAGACACCCCTTTCCCTGGAGCGTGCAGGAACTGAGGCTAAATCTGCGCTATCAGAGGTCCCTTTGTTCCCCTTTGGGGACAGATCACGGGACTGGGATTTGGCAAATGGAAACATTCCCCTGAAATGTGGTCAGAGCTAGGTCCCCATAGTACCTCCTTCCTCTGCCTTGTGCCTAGGAAGGAGACTTGGCTGGGGCTGGGAGTGCCCAGGACCAGTGCTGAGGGCACAGTCGAGCAAAGGCAAACATGGAACAGGCATTCCTCATGCCCGCCCCAGTCTTCGTACAAAATAGTCCCAGGGAAAACAGGGGAAGGAATGACCCAGCCCTGAGCCTGTCGCCCAGACAGGGAAACAGCAGGTACAGTGAGGTGCCATTTGACACTCTCATGCAGGAGGGCTACCTGGCCTCTGCCGCCGCCCTCTCAGCTGTTTCTGCAAACGAGGACCGCGAACAGCCCCTACTCCAGTTCAGAAAGTCACTTGGATAATCCTCTTGGTGTCCCCTCCTTCGCCATTTTGAAGGCAGACGAACACAGTCCAAGCACAGCCCGCTGGGGTGGTCCCTTTTGCTGTCAGCAAGATCTGGAGGCCCAGCGGCCCCTGCGGCAGCTCCACCCAGCGAGCAGAAAGTCCGTTCAATGCCCACCTTGGTCCCTTCAGCTGAATCTCAGCTGCACTCTGCTAACTGCTGGGACCTCCATTGAGGAAGTAGGTGGTCATCTCCCCCTTACCCTTCACCTTGACCACCCCTCGACACTCCAGTTGGTAGCCCTTGGCAGCTAGAACCTGGTATAGGTCCGTGGTCACCTGGGGAAGTGGGAAGGGAGCCTGCTTAGCCTGGAATCCTCGATGCATTGGCAAGAAGCCCAGTAGGAATTCTCTATCAGACCAGCTCCCCTCCCACAACCCCTACCCCAACAGCCACAGAAGGAAATCACCCTGCCCCTGTCCTGCAGAGAGACTTGTGAAAGCCCTCTAGACCCACACCCCTCCCAACCTGCCTCACATCCCCTCACCTGTATTCGGTCAGGAACCCCTGTGCTGTCCATACGACTGGAGACATTCACTGTATTTCCCCAGATGTCATACTGTGGCTTCCGGGCCCCAATGACACCTGCCACAACTGGACCCATGTTCAACCCTGAAGTAGAGATAATAGCAAAAGTCGAGAGCGAGAGACTGAGGCTAGGATGCTCCAGGATCACTCCAGCGATTCATCTTCCCCTGCATCCTGAGAAGGACCCAAAGGGGGAGGAGAAAAACGTGGAAAGGGGACGATTCTTCTGGTGGTTTAAAACAACAGAAGTCTGGGTGTGACAGCTGAGGTAGCTCTCCTGAGTCCAGACAACTACTGCTGTACACGCTGGATGCATCTCTGCGTTCTCTGCTCATGTTGCTGCTACCCTCTTACAAGACGTTGGGGTAACTAACTTCCCGAGCCTGTAAATAGAGCTGTGGGAAGTCAAGCCAGACTCCAGACCTATGCTATTAATCACTGCCTTCCACCAGTGCATTCGAGAAGTGTCTCTATCAGACTGAGGATACCAGACAGCGGCCTTTAGACAAAGCTGCCTAATAGTCCTCCAACCTTCGCCGAGTTCATCTCTGAGTGTTATTCTCATCTTAAAGCGGGGAGGAGGGTGCTTAATGTGAGAATTAAAATGCACTCAAAATATCTAGGACGAGACCCCAGCCCGTGGAAGACTCACAATAAATGGTCTTTGTCCTTAGTAGCCGACTTGACACGCGGGTGGGAGGCAGGAACTCTAACGAACCCTGACGGAGAACCGGGGACCGTGCCCGACCCATACCTTCAGCTTTACCCACAAACCGTCCCAGAAAAACAGACAGGCCCTCACCGATCTTCATCTGGAAATTGTTGAAGGAGTGTTCGTTGATATGTTTCATCTGCTCCATGAGCCGCATGGCATAGTCGGCCAGGGCGGTGATGTGGGAGCGGCCCACCTGATCATAGGTGCTGGCGTTTAGCCCGGAGGCGGCCATGTAGGTGCTGCCGATCGTCTTGATCTTCTCCAGCTGCCGGAACCTCTCCTCACTGATGATCTGGACAAGGGGGGGGGGGGGGGGGGGTGTCTGTCAGGCCAGACCCACGTCTTTTCAGTGCTCTTAACCTCTGAGCCATCTCTCCAGCCCCGACCCACGTCTTTTCAAAGCTCACTCCTTGTCATTCCTTAGCTCTCTTCTCCTCCTCCCTCGGCAGCCCCCACTGTCTGGGTGAGCCCCCTTCCAATGGCTATTCTCAGTGTAGGTCTGAGAAGCGGAGAAAACAGGCAGTTCAGGGACCCTGGGCAAGGAACTGGGTATACAGCTTCGGCAGGTTAACTGACGGTCCCCTGCAGCAGAAACACTCTGACGTGTTTTGGGGAACTGTGTCCCAGAGGGAGGGAGGGACTTTCCTCCAGAATAGTAGCCGGTCCAGCCCTGACCTGGGTGTTCGGGACACTTCCTCACACTTTGCCCCCATTTTCACTGTTCAAGAGGCCATCTCGCTCGCTTGGTCTCATGTGGAGTTTCCCACAGACTACCGTCTCCCTCTTCCATCACATCACCGATGCCTATCCTGTCAGCCTCCTCCTAGAGCCTCGTGTCCTCTTCTGATTCTCAACAAGGACGACCCCACCCCACCGAGGCTGACCACCTTGCTGCCTCTGACAGGGCCAGGGACACCCACCCCGTCTAATCCAGGGCCTTTCCACCCCGAGTCGGCTCCATTTCCCTGGTCCCCGAATCGTCCCTACTCTGCCAGCACTAGCCAGTGAGCAAGCACCTCATCAAAGTCGGCGATGATCTCATTGAGCAGCCGCAGGCACTCGACGCCCTCGTTGTTGGCCTCCAGCTCCACGTAGAACTCAGAGAAGTTGGCAATGGAGGCGAACATGACAGCCACACATTCGCAGGACTGGTAGTAGAGTTCATCGTTGCGGCGTTCTCGGGCCAGGAAGTGGGCAGCCACGTCCTTGGGCAGAATGTTGTGCAGCAAGCGTCGGTTGTAGGCCTGGAGTTCCTCCATCTCCTCCTTCTCCCCTGTTGCCTGTGGGCACCACATCCGTCACCCACTGCCCAACATCCACAAGGGGCGGGCGCAGTGGCCAAGGTCTGAAGATGGGCATCAGAGGGAGCCACGTGGAGGAAGACAGACCCGGGCACAGACGGCCTAAATGACGGGCAAAGGGGTGAAGGAGGCAGGGACAGGATGGGAGAAAGGACAGGAGATGTGGACACAGAGAAGGCATGGAACCAGGGTGGGCTCGGGCAGCCTCAGCCCTAGCCAGTTAGCAAGAGACGCGTTTCTGGCTTGGCCTAGGCTCTGCCCCCAGAAGCCTCTCCCTCCCGCAGAGGTCCATCCGAATCACCTGGAGTTTCCAGAGGAAGTCCAGGCGGGCGGTTGATTCCACCTGCTGTGCATGCAGATACAGTGCCAGGGCAAAAACCAGCAGAATCACAGGGGTCATATACTTGAGTGCCACCCTCCCTACAGCTGGGCTGAAAATAATTAAGAGGCCTGCTTGGTGTCTGTAGGAGACACCGACCAGCCCCCTCCATTGCTGTCTCAGAGCCCCCACTTACCAGTCCAGCCCATCAAAGGTCTCATTGGAGGAAGCCCTGGCAGGAAGATACAAAAGTCATTGGCTACTGGCTGCCAAAGGGACACTGGAGGGCCACAGAGACTCCCTCGATGAGCCCAGTCACTAATCCAGCCTGTGGGCAGAGCCTTTGCTCATATGAATTAGCCCAACGAGGGCAAAGGTTAAGCCTTTCCCGAGTAGGTGCTCCTCACCTAGCAGTTAAACAGGCCAGGGCAAGTTGCTTCAAACCCTCAGTGAAACAGGGGTCAGACCTAAGTACCACATCGGAAAGGTTTAGCATGAGCCAAGGATGTCATCAGGCTCCAGAAGCGTTCGTTACTGTCCCACCGGCCTGAGATACAGGTCGTACTAATGTTTACCGAGGAGAAAACTCAGACTCAGAGAGGCTAGCTCACTGTCTAAGGTTGGTTACAAAGCTAACGAGAAGCAGACCAAGGTCTTAAGCCCAGCAGACTCTTACCGTCCCTACCACAAACTATGGCCACCTATCACAAGGGGCCAGAAGGGTTGGTTTTCAGAAGGGTTGGCTTTCCGTCAGAGCTCTGCCACCATGCAACGCTATGAACTACACATGGTAAGACAGTGGGCAGAGCCGGGTGGTCGTTGGGGGCACACCTTGAATCCCAGCACTCGGGAGGCAGAGGCAGGCGGATCTCTGTGAGTTTGAGGCCAGCCTGGTCTGCAAAGTGAGTTCCAGGACAGCCAAAGCTACACAGAGAAACCCTGTCTCGAAAAACAAAAACCAAAACACAGTGGGTAGGAAAGCACCAGGCAAATGTGGGGATTTTTTTTTTTTCTAGCCTGAAGACCCAGGAATTTGTCACAACTGGAATTTTGGGGGGTAAATACCTAAGGTCATGTGCCAGGGGGCACTCTTCCCCCTCCCTTTCCTTTCTCCCACAAGTTGAGTTGTACGTCCCAAGGGCCTCCGTTCCGAAGACTCTTAGCCCAGAAGGGTCAGGGAGACAGACCTCTGAGGCGTAGAAGGGGCCGAGAGTGAACTTACAAGCCATGGACGCCAAGCAGCAGGTCATAGTTATCAAATATGGTGGCCGGGGGTCCCAGCAAGAGCAGCACCAAATAGACGAACCCCAAGACGAAGGTCATAGCCAGCTTGCCGATGCTGCTGATGTGCAGGAAGACAGAGCTGGCCAAGAGACTCAGCAGCACGTTCCCGACGAAGTACTGGGGGAGGGGATGACAGCAGAGGCTGTGTTGGGGGGCGTCAAAGACCGCAGCGGCGCCCAGAGCAGGAAGAACCCTGCATCCCCCTGCCTCACTGACCTCCCCCACCACCTTCCAGCCCCAACTCCTTTTACAGCTCATGCCCAGCTACACGGGGTCGGGGGTGAGGGGGGGGCTGGTTACTCCTAGAGTTGGGGAACGCTTTGAGTTCCTGGCTCTGGGGTGCCCATCACCAAGCCTGGCACAGAGGGGCTGAAAACTGTGTCAAAGCAACCCCCTCTGCCTGAACGCTGCTCGGACACCTCAGGGAAGCTGCAGGTGGGTGCGGTGCCCTCACACAGGGGAGCATCCAGTCCTAGAGAGAAGTTGAGCTGTTGTAGGTGGCAGGCGGTGACATCAGCTGGGGTTAAATTCAGCATCCGGGCCGCACAGGTCCTTATCGGGGTGTGATTGCAGGTGAACTGAAAAAGTTGGGTGTGCGTCAGGATGGCCAACGAGAGAAAGGGTTACAAGGGCTATCCCTAGGTGCCTTATACTCCACGGACTAGAATTCTCAGGGGTGATGAAAGAAAGGGAGAAGCAAAGAGGGAGAACAAGGATTACCCCCGCCCCCGCCCCTGCCCTGGGACAGCAGGCTCCCCAAAGGCTGGAAACACTCTCAGTTCTCACAAAGTGCCTGGCATAGGGTGGAGATGGGAGAATTACCATGTTGGCGATGGCAGAGATGAACACGAGCAGAACTGAAAAGATGCCAACCGCCGTGCTGTGCGCCCGTGAGCGGACGATACTGCGGGACAGACGCAGCAGGGCCTTGGGGAAGAGCTTCGACAGCAAGAGACCAAGAGTTAGAAGCGACCTTTGCTAAGAGGGAAGACCAGCCAGGAAGAGGGTCTAACAAGAGACATGGCCTCCTCCTCCTCCCTTTTCCACGGGAACCCCCTCTTCCCCCAACGGTCTCGGGGAAGTCCCCCTACTTACAGAAGCACAGGAGCATACAGCACAGATCAGCACAGTGACCAGCAGCAGCAGGAAGATACTGGCGTAGATCCCAAGCATGAGGGTAGAGCTGGAGCAGGACAAGGACCAGGGGAAATCAGCAAAGTCTGGGTACCCTTGTCCCCTCCCCAGAACAGATCTCAGAGACCAGTGGCTTGCACAGGGGTTTAGGAAAGTTGGGGATGTAGTGAAAGGGATGGGGACGCACTGTGGGAATATGAGGAGCTGGATGAAACAGATGAAACAAAACACCAGGAGGGCGCAGGCGACGTAGGCTCCGAAGCGAGGGTCCACCTTCCGTGAATACTGAGGGAAGAGAGGAGAGTGAGCTGGGCGCTGGGTCCTGCCTTGGCAGGGATGGCATGGACAGCAAGAGCACGGCACTCCCAGGGCCTTGTGGGGAACAGCCGTGCAGTGGTCTCTTCCCATCCCCGGCACCTCCTCCTGCTCCTTCATCTTGTGTTTAGCCTCCCAGCTAGGCCCTCCCTCCCTCCAGCCCTGTTCTTTGGCCCCCCATATCCCCCAAACCTTCTTCTCAAGATCCTGTCTCTGGAAGGTGAGCAGGAACCGGCGCACGTGGTCCTTACGCAGTTGGTCGATGCTCCGGGCATCAATGGCACGGCCCAGGAACTCATCCACCTCATCTTCAGGGTTCAGAGCATCTTGGGCACCACGACTGATAATAGGACACAGGTTTCACTGGGCGCGTGAATAATGCCCCATGATAAGCAATGAGAAGGGCAAGGCTCCGGCAGCAGCCGAAGAAGGCTATGTGAGCTATGTGTGTGGTACCTGCTTCTCCTACATACCATAAGAAATGGGAGGTCTCAGCTCCCACAGCCCATCCCAGGCCACATACGCCTTCTCCCTCCCTCCCTGACCCGCCCCATCCCACAGACCAACTTACTTGTCTTTACTAGAATCATCAATGCCCTGGAAAAAGAAACAGAATGTGTGAGGGAGGAGAGACGCGAACCGCGATCACCCCCAGTACCTTTCCTATTCTAATACTAGGTCGGGAGTATCTCCACACACAGGTCAGGAGACCTGTGGCCCTTTGGGTGAAACCATTCCCCCGCTTCCAATTTTAGAACACATAGGTGGAGGTGACAGCTATAGGAAGAAGGGGGACAGAACATTCCCTCACTTTGAGGGAAACCACAAAGTGAGGAACCACCCCCCCCCAGTCATAATGCAGAGAGCCCCTCACCATCTGGCGGAACGCCTTAGAGTCCTTGGTCCGGGAGAAGGCACGGTCAGGCGCCCAGCGTGGCATCAGCCCTTCCATGGAGTTGGCACGGGTCCGCTGCAGCTTGGCCAGCATGGCTTTCTCCTCTTTCTGTGTGACCAGCATGAACGCAGGCTCAGAAGTGGAACCCCAAGAAGGCCTTTGCCAGCACCTCCCTGTGTGCTTCTTTCCCTCCAGCCCCTCCCAGCATTCCTGCCCTGGCCCCTGACCCGTTTCTGGCTGGCGCCCAGGATGAGGAAGGTCTCGATGCACTGTTCCTTGAGGTACGCGTTGCGTTCACCACCGCGGCCTGGCTCCACCTCATAGTCCCCATTCAGGTACTGCAGCGTGGCCCGAGTGATGTGGATGCGACTGTATGGGGCCAGGAGGTAAGACCCTGGCTCTCCTACCCACCCACCCCTGCCACCAACTGGACCCTTCCACTCACCCGGCCCGGCCTCCAGCCTCCATATGGTTGGCCAGGGTCACGTCATTGGACCACACATCAAACTGCCATTTCCGCAGGCCAAGGACGCCACAGTGCACACGTCCACTGTGGATGCCCACACGCATGTTCACGTTTACACCAGTCACTTCACGCACCAGCCTGGGGAGAGGCAACTCCAGATCAGTTCCAAGCTGTCTTCTCGTCCTCTAGTCAAGAACCCATGCTGAGGCCAGCAAGATGGCTCAGTGGTAAAGGCACCTTCTACCAAGCCTGACTACCCAAGTTTGGTCCCTGGGACCCACACAGTTGGAGAAAATGAACTCCAAGTTATCCTCTGACCAGCATACACGCACCTTGGCAGGTGCATCCACACCTACATACATACACAGAGTAAATGAATAAATAAATGTGATTTTAAAAATAAAAAAAAAAAACCCAAGCAGCCCAGGCAAAGACGGAAGCAGAAGCAGGGGACAGGAGCACAGCTCTGACGAGACATGGGCAAGAGGATACCTGGGACTCAAGGACAAAGGCTTAAGAACTATGTCCAACAGGGGCTACCACTACCCTGTAGGACTGAGCGGTGGCCAGCCCCAGCCTGCTCGGCAGCTCCCTGAACCCTCCAGCAAGCAGGCTGGGATCAGAAGGAGCACAGGGGTCTTCACACAGACTGGAGGAAGATCCACTCTCCTCCCCATCTCAAAGATAAAGGAAGAGCTACAAAGACGAGGGGAAATTCCTAAAGACACATCAGAGCAGGAGCGGCCTGGGAAGCCACAGATGCAGAAGGCCTGGGAAGGGGCACTACTTACGAAATGGCCTCGATCATGTCCACTCCCATCTCCACACAGCAGTGGGCATGGTCTGCCCGGGCTTCGGGCAGCCCTGACACACAGTAGTAACAGTCTCCTAAGATCTTGATCCTGAGACAGTGATTCTCCTAAAGAGGAAGAGGTGGAGGATCACCTTCACTCTCCTGACCACCCAGCACACCTGGCCTACCACCTTCAACGCAACCTCTGCCCCCCACATACACTCCCCCAACTGCCTCCAGCGATGCTGTGAGGTCATCACGGTTGGCACTGCCCCCAGTCCCCAGCACCCTCACCGCAGCCAGCTTGTCAAACCGGGCAAAGAGCTCATTCAAGGTCATGACCAGTTCCTGCGCGGTGCACTGGGAGGCCAGGCTGGTGAAGCCTTCAATGTCCGCAAACAGGATGCTGTGGACAACAGCAGAAGGGAGATGGGCCTCATAGCCCTCGAGGACTCTTGGACACCCGGCAACCCTTTTGGCACCGTCCCCTCACCCCTTTCTACCTGACATTATCATGCTTCTGGATGTAGATCTTATGGAACATCATGTCTTCTTTTTTTGTGTTGATGTCTTCTTTCATCTCCATGGCAACATGCTGGGGCAACACCGATAGCAGCAGCCGTTCCTAGACCAGTGGTTTCAACCACTACTACCTCTTTGCTTTCCATTTTGATCATCCTTCTTGTTCCTTCCACATTCCCAGAGCCCTACCATTATCTCTGTGACCTGAGCATCCCTTCTGGACCTTGGCCTGACGCTGCCTAACACTGCCCTCAGAAGTCATCCGTCCTAGCTCTCCAATCTCCACTCAATGCAGCCTCCCTCCCCCCCACCCCCACCCCCGCCCCGCCCCATGCACTCCTGTATACTCCCTCCCACCCTTGAACAGGACAGGACTCCCAGGGGCTTGTGTGATGCACAGTCCTTGGGGACCATTCACACTGCGTTCCATAGCCACAGACAAGGTACTGGGGGTGAAGAGAAAGGAAGGCCCTGGCTGAGGGAAGTGGCCCCCACCTGCTGGCGATTCTCATGTTGCAGGTGCAGCCGAGCCTGGATGTAGCCTCGGGTCTCCTGAAAGGCTTGGCGCTGAGACACTTCAGCAGGGTAGTGTGTGCAGATGCCGATGACGTTGGTGCAGAGAAAGAGCACCACGTTAGCACCGAGCTGTAGGAGGGTGGCACAGGCAGACGAATGACCATCTCCCCAGCACCCATGCATCCGCACACCCACGCACACTAGCTCCTGGGCTCTCTCGGGACATACTGTGAGCAGGAAACAAAGCCCTGCACTCTGTCCCCAAGCTGTGCCATCCCTGTGACACACGGTTCCTCCCTACAGATCTCCAGATCTCAGCCTGCCTAGATCACTCTTTGACCAGAAAGATGAGCTGTTCACAGCTCAGAAGCAGGAACACCAACCACAGCCACACAGGTTACGGTCCTAGTCCCGGCACCCTGTAATCTCCTGCCCCACAAACAATGCTATCAAAAGACAAGTGTTCCTTCTGCATGTGGCTCTCCTCATAGCGCAGCACCAAGGAGGTCCGAGCTTCCCATCCACTTCTGGGTAAACCAGGTGAACCAGGACAAGTCATGTCCTCTGTCTAGGCCTCCATTTACTCAACTATAGCCCAAACAAGAGGAATAATATCTCTAAAGCCTCCCCCACGCCAGATTGAATAATAAGAATGACCACTATTGGGTTTTGTTGTTACTGTTGTTGAATTTTTGAGATAGGGTCTCACTATGTGACATTACAGGCTGGCCTCAAACTCACGGCGATCCTCCTGCCTCAGATTCCCAAGGGATAGGATCGCAGGTGTAAGCCACTATTACTGTTGTAATTACAGTTGCCAGTTTGCTGGCCACCTGCAATGTCTAGGATCCTAAGGATGCGTTCCATATATTAACTGATGGATTTCTCACAAGTCTGTGAATAAGGTAACAGTATCCTACTTCACAGTTGAGCGAGTCAAACATGAAGGAGCCCAGTTACTTGCCCAAGAGCCCGCAGTTGGTTATGGCTGGCATGAGACTGGAATCCTGGACAATCAGACTCCAGGGCCTTTGTCCTAACCCCACTGTCTGATATAGTCCACTCCTGGAGGCCAGTCTCAGAGCACAGGCTCGCTCAGCAGCCATCAATTCGACTAGTAGGAAGAACGCATGGCCACCCCTACCACCAAATCTGATTCTCCTCCTCCTCCCTCTTCCTCCTCCTCCCTCTCCCCGCCTCCAACTCTTACACACATACCCCATCAAGGCCTCATGCCTAAGCCCCCACCCTCAGCACAGCCAGTCCTAAATCAGTCAGTAGAACTGACTGGAGAGCAAGTCCAAGGGAAGTCCGGCTCAGTGTTGCTGGAGACTCAGGGGTTAACGTGGCACTGGGACTCCACCCAAGCTGCACGGGGCAGGGCTATGGTTAGGGAGAGGAGAGGGAATGCACACCAACTGCCCTGAACCAGAACTAGCCCTGCAGACTTGGACAGGACTTCGATTCCTCTGTGTAAAACCGAGGCCTGGCTAACTCCGAGCTCTTAACTCCAGCACTGACCCGCTAGCACTGGCCTTCAGCTGCCCTCCCTGTCCACGCAGCTCCCAGAGAGCCTATGCAGAACTTCCCCTCTCGGTAGCAGGGGTGAAGAGGGGGCACTCTATCTCCCTTGGGGGCTTCTAAGAATAGCCCCCCGTGGGGGAGTAGGAGGGGGCAATCCAGGCAACTTCCCTTCCTGGCCCCAGGAGCCCAAGAGGAAAATGTGAGTCACAGAGCAGGGAAGGGGAAGAGGGGTGAGGGACTGAAATAACTCTCTACACACATATCCCTATCTACCGTGAGAAAAAATGGATGCCAAGGCTCTGGAGGTGACCCCAGCCTAACCAATGTCACTGCTCAGTGTGTCTCAACCAGTGGGTCAGGAACAAGTTCTCCCTATGAACACGAGTTGGGCTGGATCTGGGAAGGGACTGACCAAGGAGGCTACAGGTCCCTGCACCATGCAGAAACACAGGCCCCGATGGGCACACGAGACTCTTCTCCGTTCCTAGAAGCTGAACGGGCAGCCACAGCCCCACAGATGGGTGCAAGCAGCACAATTGTCTCTACCATCCCAGGAATGCATCTGCGGAGACCCCACGGGGTGAAACTGAAGCCAGGCACCCTGGGGAGGTAGGAGGCTGGCAGTTCCGGGGCCTCCCAGGCTCAGCCTCCCCCATCAGGCACTGGGCTGGGCCCTGGGCACCAGGCCAGCTGAGAGCAGAGAAGAGCCACACACCCACCTTCTGGCAAGTCCGGCACAAGGGGGGAAGGGAGGCCCTACTCCTAAGCTTCTCCCCTAGAAAAGCAGTTCTCCCCAAATCCCCACTTCACAGGCAGCCTAGAAGAGAACCTAGGACCTAGCACAGGCAGATAGGTCTAGCCCTTTAAGAGGTCTGACACTGCCCCGTGGGCACTTGCTGCACCACAAACTAGCTATAAAGGTACTTTTAAAAGGTATGTTCTGTTCCAGGCCAAGAAAGGCATCATGCCAGAGCACCCAGCTTCTCACCCCAGGAGCCCCAGACAACTTGCTCTCTGTTTGTGAGGCCATGGTGGGCTACGGGCTGCAGCCTTTGGCAAGGAGGGGGGGGGGCTGACACCAACCACAGCTTGAGTCTCGGGGGTCAACAAGAGGTCAGAGATGCAAGGCCTGCACACAGCCATGTCTGCAGACGGCACTACTTTTACTGACCTAGGTCAAAGAGGTAAAGACTGGCCTATCGGTGACACACTACGGACCTGTCCAAGCAGAGGCCAACCCCTGAAACCCCAGCCTGATAGATCCAGACACCTCCCAACTCAGCAAGTCCCCTTCCCACTCCTCCCCAGTGCACCCTACTTGGCACCTACCTGCTTCCAGAGGAAGGGATCGCCACGGTTGAGCTGCCAGGCCAAAATCAAATGCAAGGTGGAAAGGCCCAGGCCGCTGAGCACTGCGGCGCGCATGCGGATGGGAAGGAGCGTGTAGGTGATGTACACGAAGAACACGGGGCACCAGAGGCCTGCTGAGGGGCTGTGTGGGTTGGCCGCTAGGGTACCCCCGACTTGCACAGCTGCTAGGATGCCCAGAACCACATAGCTCACCACCCACATGGAGTCCTGGCGGAAGCTATGCCGGTTACACACTACCATGAGTGCCACGAACAGGGCGGCGGCGCAGGTCAGCAGGGCCACGTATGCAGGCTGAGGCCAGGCAGGGGCAGCGTGGAAGGCCAAGAGTACGGCCATGAGGAGTACAAGCACCGCCATGAGGAGGGTGAGGCTGCTCTGGTTCATCTGGAAGAAGTACCGCTGGTAGAGGCGCTCCAGCTTGGCCGAGCGGAACTGCTTAGACTGGAAAACCTGCACCACACGGTGCCAGCAGGACCGACCGCTCCTGGGCGATGTATCTGGTGCCACTTCAGCCGTCCCCAGCGCTGGCGACACCTCAGTGTCATCAAAACCCAAGGCCACGGACCGCAGCCCCAGCTCCATCCCCCTGCCTGGGCCAGCCCTCCTGATGAAGGCCTCATCCTGCCAGGGGCACCGAGTGTGAGCCGCAGGAGTGGGGCTGGGTGGCTCTGCATCCTTAAGGCAGCTCATGTAGCGGGGTGCGCAGAAGCCCCTGGCCCGAGTCCCATGGCGTGGGCGCTTCTGCCCGTTGCGTTCGCCCCAAGCCGTCTTCCGTTCATCCACTTTGGGAACCAGGAGGCCACTAAACCATGACATGCTGCTGGGAGGAAGGGCATGGGTATTAATACCACCGTTGTGGCCACAACCACCATAGTAGCTTATTCCCTGAGCATTTCCTACAGCTCTGTTCTCTATGCCCCACATCCTGATAAAACTATCCTGAGGGGGCAGCAGCCTTCCCGCTCAACAGGTAAGGAACTGGGACATACAGAAGTGGAAAAGACACAGGATTCTGAGGGTTGGAGAGATGGTTCAGAGGTTAAGAGTACTGTCTGCTCTTCCGAAGGACCCAGGGATCAATTCCCAGCTCATAGCTGTCCATGGCTCAGTTCCAGGAGATCCAACACCCTCACCCAGACATACATAACAGGCAAAATACCAATGCACATAGAAGTAAATTTTAAAAATTAAAAAAAAGAAAAAGAAAAAGAAAGATTCTAAGCTTGACTAGCCTGCAAAGCCAGTACACTTAATCATTTACCCTAATGTTAATACTGTTTTGGTTTGGTTTGGTTTTGGTTTTTCGAGACAGGGTTTATTTGTGTAGCTTTAGCTGTCCCGGAACTCACTCTGTAGACCAGGCTGGCCTCAAACTCCCAAAGATCTGCCTGTCCCAGCTTCTGTCTCCTGAGAGCTAGGGTTAAAGGCGTGCACCACCACCACCCAACAGTA